>WBMZ01017453.1:0-11163 GCA_013400975.1 Atrichornis clamosus | reverse complement strand
TCCCTTCCCTTCCCTTTTGATTTCCTCACCCCCAAATCCTCCTTCCTGCTTGTGCAGCGGTGCCAGACATGAGTCCTGGTGTTGTGTTATCCTGGCAGCAGGGTTCGTTTGTCTGTCATGGACACTTTAAATTGGTTTTTAGTTTTCCCTCTGAACTGCTGTCTTTAAGGTCTGCTCTTGCCTTATCAAGTAGTTAATTTCTCCAGTGCCTTTCCCTCAAAATGTCTTGAACTGCTTCAGAGGGTGCGTTAGGGGTACACAGCAGCTAGCCCTGCTGTTTGGAGGAGCTGGTGCCCACAGGTGAGTGACAGCAGCACTGTGCAATGTCCCGATGCTCCTGCATCTGCAGCTCCATGGTGGCACATTGTTGTTGGTCCCTGCAAGACAGGCACAGGAATGTTTGGGCACAAATCTCTCCTGAAGGCTTCTGGGCGCTGCCTTCCCTCCCTCTCCCATCCCAGGCCCTTGTGCCTTTTTTGATACCCTGTCCATTCCTCTGCAGCTCCCCAGGCCTGCTGTACTGATTTTATCATTACACCTCTGAAATACCCTCCAGATTTTGACACTCTCACTCTTCTCTACAATTCCCTTCTACTTCTACATCTACCTTTACAGCTGAAGGTTTTGCTGTTTATTTTTTGTGGGCACCAGGTCAGATTTATCCCTAACAGAAGGTGCCTGTTCCTGATCTGTCCTTAGGGCTCCTCTGTGCCCTGCCTGTCTTCAGGGCTTCACCTTGCTGTTTACCAGAAGTGCAAATGTTACTATGTTGGACCACACTGGAATCTGTCTAGCCCAGCATCCTGTCTGTCACTGAAGGCTTTGGAGTTGCAAGAAACCCCAAATCAACATTTATAGGCCAGTAACTCCCATCCCCCCTGTCTCACCGGTGATGAGAACACATTCGGTGGCTTTGTCCCACTGCACTGCTATTTTTGCACTGCAGTTCACACTGGAACTAGTTCAATTCTAAATTCTAATCCTTAGATACTAAGGATGCAGTAGTTCTCTTTGAAAAAATTTGCTACTAATCTCTCTGGTGTCTGTGACAAAGGATGGTTTCTCAGCATTACCTCAAATGCTAAAATATTAATGAGAGAAGAGTTTGGTAGCTGGCAAAGGATGTCTGTGTTAGCACTGGAGATGGACTTAATGATCTCTGTGCCTTTGCTACTGCAAAATGAACATCTTACACAGGAGAGATTAGACAGACCTGACACCTTTAATAAAATATGGCCTTTATTTCTACAGATGTATTTAAAGTCATTTATATCCTTTAATGTTTTATGAAATAGCAAAGCTTTTTGTGAATCTATTTAGAATGGTCATCAAGCACTGGAGTAGGTTTTATTTCAACCCAGCTCCCATTTGTAGTGTGCTCACAGTTTATATCATGTTTATATATATATAATTTTTTTCTGCCCAGATGACTTTTTGAAATGAATTCCCATAAAAGGTGCATGGTTGATAGTGCTACATACTATAGCCAAGAGTTTGGAAACAGGCTGCCTGTGGGAATCTTAAATCTCCTCTTATGGGCTGAAACAAGCAGTCTGGTTTTCCTCTGCTCTTGGCATCAGCGATCCCACTGAGCCCCGTCTCTGCCAGGTGTTACCTTGTACCAGGACACAGCCGCTGTGAGCACACACATCTTTGAAGAGAGACTGGCCACCACCAGGCAGTGCTTGGTGACCACTCAGCCTGAGTCAGTATCCAAAATGGCCCCTAGGAGAGCCTGGAGGTCTTCCCTGAGTGCCCGTACTGGTTTCCCCTGGTTTGGAAAAAGGACAAAGCTGCTGTTATTGAAAACTTTGAACACTCCATCCATTTGTACCCAGTGTTCAAAGAGGGAAGGCAAGACAAGGCAAACTACAGATTCCTTCCTGGAGCATCTCCCTGCTGACTCTAGAGACAGGACATGCTTTTGGTGGCACTGGGCTTCCACTGATTCTGCTACAGTGTAAGATCCCAATAAGGTGGATCCCTGGCCCCTCGGGAACACTGGCAACCTGTTCTTGAACAGAATGTAAACATTTCAGCCACTCACATAGAAGATTATGGCTCTGAAATGTCCTGACAAGCAAAGATGGGCCTGGAGCAGAGAAGCTGCTGAGAGCAGCAGGCTGCTGAAGGCAGCAGAGAAGCCCTCCTTGCCATGGGCATGATCAGTTCCAGCTCAACCACTTCCCTATTCATAGGTCTCTGTCATCCCCAGGCTGCAGCCGGAGAGCATAGAGAGTGCTGGTGAGAAGGGTTCTCACCTGACCTCTTTGAGCTGTGGTGAGGCCACAGATTTTTAATTCAAGGGTTTTCCTTGTCACTGCTGGGGTCCTGGTACAGTTTTCAACTGCAGAAGTGTAAAGCCTCATGCTTTGGGGCAGGGAATGGGAGGGGAAGGCATTTCCCTAGCAGGGTTAAAGAGAGGAGAGCTAAGAGTGAGCTCCTCACCCACAAGATGGTTTGACCTCTCCCTTGAGGCAGCAGGGGCTGCACTGTCCCCACAGTGCAGAGCAGTCCTGCATGGACACCCAGGCCTCAGCTCCATGGTCTGGCCTCAGTGAAAAACCACTGTGCAGCTCCACTGTGTATCACCAGGGTCTGCCTGTCTTCAGTCCCAAATCACAACCCTCCTTACCCCTCTGCCTGCTCAATACTGGGCCAGGTGGACATCCATGAATAACTGATCTTTTAGTTCGTGGGTAATTCTGAAAAAAGTCCTACAAAAGCTCTGTGGCTTCAGCTGTGTTCCCAGAACTCAAACATTTCTATACAGAAAAGGAATATAATGTGCCCTAAAACCTACAGGAAGGATAGGGAATCTCCCACTTCCCTGCAGCAGGTCAGGAACGTGGGAGATTAAGTTCAGTTCCCACGACTGCCTGGTTGCAACTTGAACCCTTTTCTCCCACAAAAGGACTCCAACAAGCAGACCATTTATGCATGTGCAGGCAAGCTCCATCCATCCCATCAGTGGCACCAGTTCCACTTAGTGCAAAGTATTTACCTGGTAACGGAGACAAGGGCAAAAAGGATGTGACTGATCCTGTGGGTGTCATGTTCTGGACTGCCCTCAGGTGGGGATTACACAGTACAGATACCACCTGACACACAGGACACATAAGCTGGGGTGGCCAAAATCCCCTGTGAGCAGTCCAAACCCTCAAGATGCTGGTAAACCAATTCTCTGTTTCCCACATTCCTTTGAAGACAGATTTGCATTTCACTTACTTTTGTTACAGTGCCTAAAATGAGCTTTTTTTTCTTCCCTAGAGGAAGCTAAATGGAGCATTGCACAGCCACATATTTTTGGTGGATTAGCTGAGAAGAGCAAGCTCTAAACTCAGACTTTGGCTATGTCCAGTCAAGAGCTTGGTTTTGAGTACTGAGAGCTGGAGCTGTGCTTGCCCATAGTCATATGGGCATGTGGAACACTGGGCTTCAGTCCTACAAAGAAGTGAGATCCCCTTTGCACATGAATGGGTCAAACCTTCAGTCTTTTCCCTCAAAAGAAGCACAGAAACACAGAATAGTTGGGTTGGAAGGGACAATAAAGATCATCTCATTACAAACCCTCTGTCATGGACAAGGACACTTTCCACTAGACCAGGTTGCTCTAAGCCCTGTCTAACCTGGCCTTGGACACTTCCAGGGATGGGGCAGCCACAGCTTCTCTGGGCAACCAATGCCAGGGCCTCACCACCCTCCCAGCGAAGAATGTCTTCCTAATACTCATTTAAATTTCCCCTTCTTAGTTTAAAACTGTCCCCCCTCACCCTATCACTAAAGCACAAATTACATCTGATCAGCAAACACAGATGACTTTAATAAAAAGAGCAGCTCCTGTCAGTAGCACCACTCTTGTTTCTTGTTGCAATATCTTAGGATAAAAATATATGTATTTATTTGCAGCTGAGCTTATAGAGAGCTGCTTTATGTAGGCACAGCCTTGGTCTTCCGGGTCAGTTATGGCACAGTCGGTGTGTTGTGAACGCCAGGGCAGTGAGTAAGCAGCTCTCCCTATAAAACCAGCTCAAAGCCTTTCCCTGTTGCTATGCTTTTCATTTCCCCATTCAGAGGCTGGTGAGAGCAAAGGTGACCTGCATATGGAAACTTTTAATTAAACTACTAATATACAGTCGAGTCATTTCTGGTGGAGATTTAAGTAGTCTGTGAGAGAAGTGCTGAGCTGTGGGAGAGGAAGGCAGTGTTTGTCTCCAGCCCTGGAATTTGCCCATTCATCAGTCATCCCAGGAATTGAAGCTGATCCAATTGCATGTCAACAACATTGGCCATGCCTCATTAGAAATCAGTTGTAAAAAGTTTTTTAAAAGAGCATTAATTCTTCTTTCTTCCCTCCCCGCCCCCCACCTTTGCTGGGGATTTTCATCATCCACAGTGAGAATTTTTGGGGAAATTGTTTTGGAATGGCTATTTTCCAGGGCAGACGATTTCTTTTTTCTCTGTTAGAAATTCAGATCAGTCTTTTTAAAAGTGAGTCTAAAGTCAGGCTCCCAAACTCACGGCCTAATTTGCGAGTTGAACAACAAAAGGACATCAAAGCAGCTCAGGCAGTCCGAATATCACCCAGTTCTTGATGGGCATTGCCATGAACTCTGGTGTTCCCTGTTTTTATAGCTCCACCTTAGCCTCTACAATGCAATAAACCATTGATAAATAACTCCAGCCAGATTTCCTGAATTTTCTTTGTGACACTGACTCTACTGCAGAGACAGTGTATGTTTACAACTTGGGGGTGGTGTTGATTTGTCTTCCTTATCCATGGATCCACATGGATCCATCAACCCTAAGGAACTACAGAGTGTCTTTGCAGGGAAATCTTTCACACACCTTCACATTCCTGTGCAAATGACTATTATGGGCTTTACACTGGTGGCTTTTCCCCACTGGAGCTCTATTGACCTCAGCAAAAGTGTCTTCTAATTTACATATGGAGATCAGACCCAGCCTAAATTCACTGGCATGTTATAGCCCTATTAGTTGCTCATATTAATCCAAGGGGACATGACTCCTCCTTGTACACAAGGAGCCCAAAGAACCAGATAGTCCTCATGTCAAGGGTCTGTGAGTTCCTGGAGGTGCCAGCAAGCAGCACTTGGCTTTTCCAGCACTTTTGGAGGCTTCTGAATTAATAATTCTTTCATAGTGGTATGCAAAGTTCTCCTAACACCTTGTATGGAAGTGGGAGCCATCCTCATCCAAGCATGCTCTACAGTGGGGAAGCAGGGAGCCGTGCAGCATGAGAGTTTTCCAGCCAGGAGGCAGGACCCCTTATCTATCTCCTATAGAAACACCACCATAAAAAATTCTCTTTCACAAAGACATGGAAGAAATCAAACGTCACACACACACACACAAACACACACACAGACGCACAGTCTCCCAGTGCTGGCTCCTGGCCATGCGCATTCATGTGGGGACATGCCTTGCGAGACCGTGAGCACTGCAGAGGCACTTCCCTACAGCTGGGAGGTACTGAACCATTATTTACCATTCTTTGTTCCTGTTTATATTCAGAAACCTGATGGCATTATTTTGTTAAATGAGTAGTTGCTGCTTCTCAAAGAAAATACTTAATTTTCTATAGCAAATGTGTGTTCCCAACACACCCAGCCCACCTAGTCACACACCCACATGTTTGCACCCACTTTTACTCAGCCAAGAAACAACCTTCTGTTCCTTCTGGAGCAGGTACTAATATTCTCTTGCTCTGACTTGCAGCTTCTCTTTGCACGGTAAAGAGAAATTCAGCAACTATCAGTTTGCTACTAGAATTTGTGAGTAGCCAGAGGACACCTTGGCCTAATAGAAGGTCATGGCACTGAAAGGTCATTTGTTTAGGATGTCAAAATAATTCATCAGGATGGGGAGTGGATCCAAAAGAGGAATACAAAACTTTGGAAAACTGAAACTTTCCTGGCATTTTGTAAATTCACAAAGCAGAAAAAAAGGCTGGATCTGCCACTGGAGCTGGCAGAGGGGGAGTAAATGCGGCTCACGACATGCAATAGCTGCGTGTGGGTAGAAGGGCTCTGCTGGCCCCTCTGTGACCTGAGACAACTCACCTAAGGAGGATTAACAAAGGCAATGCCATGAACTCAGCTCTGCGTGGGAGCTCAGTCATTAGAGGTGATTTTGAACTCTCCCACAAACCTCTTCTTGCTTTACTTCCCTTGGTATATTGGGAAAAAGATATTTCCCTTCTGGCTCATTTGTAGCTGTAAATGCTTTGTGACAGGGACCATCTCCTGCTGTGCCTCTGCCATCTACATCAGATCTGGGCCACCACAAGGTCTGTAAGGAATGAGATGAATTACAGGATGACTAATTAATACTAAATGACTGCAACAGTTACAATGCTGTGATACAGGCATAGGAAAATTAGATTTCAGACAGGTAGTTTGGGGATTCTAGTGAACACAGTGTGCTGGGTTCTTTTCAAATACTTTTCAAAATAAAGGTCAGAGTTCAAATATTCAAAATAAAGGAAAAAGTAGGACAGATGCAGAGCTGCTGTCTGCTAGCCCAAATTCTTGCAAGGGGAAGGGGTTACTCTGCCAGCAGCCATTCCATTCCCATTCTTAGGGATGTTTTTTATGTGGAAAGAGGAAAATACAAGGAGCGGCAAAAAAGGAGATGGTAGGCATGTCAGAAATAGCACGAAGTTTTCTGGCAGGAAGAAGGAGTGGATGCCGAAACAAGCACATGCCTTGCCAAGGATGGGATGTTTTTAGGGAGGTGGCAAGGGCAGCCAGATGAGTGACTGCTCCTGGAGGCATCAGGAAGGTTTTTAGAAATATATCATGGAAACACAAAAGACAAGAGATAAAGTAGCTCTATCAATAAATAAGGAGGAAGACTAAATTAATGGTGACTGAAATGGCTGAGCAGCTGAACTCTCTTTTGAAAAAATCACTAGCTAACAAGAAAAATAAGGGAAAGCAGTACCGTACAGACAATGAGTTCGGAGTTCCCCTTGTGGGAGCCTGATGAGCTGTGGCACCTTGCAATCCTCCCTCCCTTAAAAAGTGAAAAGAGAGCTCTGATTAAACTCCTTATAGGACAAATCAGAAAGGCTTCTCCTCCCTACACAGCTGTAGGGTTCTGTTGTCCTGTCCTGATGTCCTTTTCTGAGCGTGCTTTGCACCCATGCTTGTGCAGGACAATGATCCTGCATTTGTACCCTGCAGGGGGGACCTCCGAGACCCTCCTTTGTGGCAGGGTATGTTTGCTCTTACACTTTGTTCCTTCAGAAGCCCACCTGGGTCTCCTCTTTCTCCCTGAAACAGTGATTCCCTCATTGCCTAGGAGAAGTGGTGGCATCGCCATCGCTGGAAGTGTTCAAAAGGCATGTGGATGTGGCACTTGGGGATATGGTTTAATGGCATTTATAGTGGTGCTGAAGTAATGGTTGGACTTGATGATCTTCAGGTCTTTTCTAAAGTAAATGATTCTGTGATTATGGAGGTGATGGGCTGGATTGCTTGTAATTGGAACAGGGATCATTTCACTTTCCTGGCGATGCAGATATTCCAGACTGCACTGGTCTGGCTAATTAACAATTCCTTATCTTCACAATCCCCATGTCTCCAGGTCTCATGGGCATGTTTGTGTGTGAAGCATGTCTTACACTGACCATTGCATTCTGCATAAATCTCTACACTAACACATATTGTTGGCAGGAGTGTCTTCATGAGATAAATTATTATTTCTTACCAGTTCATTATTGAAGCACAACATGATTATGATGATGATACTGATAGACCTTTGGAGATTTCAGAGATGTACTGTGACACCAGCATAGTCAGGGTGTTGCCACCTGCCACCACTGCAAGGAGCAGAGTCAGACCCTCACTGGGGTCTCCTCTCTTACATCCCTTTCTTCAGTCTCCCAACCTGTAACTGATGTGAGCAGCCCCTGGAAAAACCTCACTAAGGGTGGAGGAAAACTGTCTTCTGTGCTTGGGTGCCTGTGTTTGGCGCCTGAAGTCTATTAGTGTGAACACTCCTTTCTCCGTGCTCTTGCTCCCCATGTGTAAAGGGGTGATAACAGCACTTCCCTGTTCCCTTGGTTTTATCTGCTTGATTTCACTTATCTATAGTCTGGGCTGCATCTTACACTATATTTATAAAGCACCTAATGCCATGTGATCTTGATCTTGGCTAGTGAGCTTAATTCAGGTAATATGTAGTGAGAATAAAAAAACGCCCTGCCCAAAGCCACAACATTCCCTCCCTGACACAACCCACAGATACCAAATTTGGATTTGCAGTGCATTTCATGAGTACTGAAATGTATTTTAAACCACTGTCATGAAATAGACTGAAATAGGTTCAGAGGGGTTTTTTTATTATTTAGGAAGGGAAAGTTTATGATAAAAAGCTGAATTTATACAGTAGTTCTGAAAAAAACATTTACGAGGATTTTAAAAACTCAGAAAGCTTCCTTAATGTAGTAATGGAGGTGCTCTAAGGGATTTAAGTTATGCAGTAGCCAAACTCATGTCAGATAAAGTTGCTAATGTTCCTGATGCAACTGCTTCAAGCTTCTCCATGTGATGAAATCAGGCTTAAGCTTCACTCATTTTTGCAGAAATAGGAAAGAATTGGTTTGTAAATACCAAAGACAAACTGCTTGGACTACATGGAAAATGACAAAGATCTCCTGAAGGTGAATATATAAACCAAAAAGACCTGGGCCACCATCACATATAAATAAGTCATGCTGGCCTGTTTTGAAAAAAAACAGTACCTTGACAACTCGATGCAGGACTGGTTAATAAGTGCTGATGGCCAGACTGGTTTTACTCAGTCTCTGTATTTCCTACAAACAAGTGGAAAACAGTTTTTCCTTTATAATAACCTTCATCTTTGTTTTTCCAGCTCTGATCTGTGGGATGGCCCTCTGTGAAGTGTGGCTGTCCCCTTCCTGTCTCTCAGATGTTCAGATAGGGCAACTTGCTGATTATTAGTTCTTAAAATAAGGGTAGTTATACATATGAGAAATGTCTAGTAGGCAGAGCATTGAGCGTTTTTCATGGTATTGTGGGTGAATCTGAGCTTAATTTCCCTCTCTGTGTGACAGGGTTGATGACACTGAACTGAGAGCTCTGAGACAAATGTGCTATGTCAGGTTTTCCTATTACACAATCACCAATCTCTTCACATTGACAGGTACCACATCATGTCGTGATCATACCTAAATTCAGTTGTTTTCAGCATGTTTGTCCCATTCTTGTTATAATAGACACTAAACCTGGTTGCATTCAGGCTCCCTTTTTCTCTAAATGATCAACAAACCTCTGAATCTTTTTTTTTTCCTTTTACTTTCTTCTTTTTCCTCCCTCTTACACTTACAAGGAACAGAGGATACTTTTGAGGTATCTTCAGTAGCTTCCTACACTGCTGTGCGCTTCTCAGACCAAATGTTGTGTTTTATGTTTCATGCTGCTCAGCATGTAGGCTGGAAACCAATATGGTGAAAACTTTGTGATGATGAAAACTCAACCTGATGAGATAGGGTCCATCAGCTCCCTCCTTCCAGAATGTGGATAGTGAGTCACTTTACGAAAACAGCTCTCAAGAAGAAACTTTTGCAGGCTCTTACTTTGTTTCAGCGGCCCACAAAGCTACCATCCCCTTGTTCAGATGGGGATTTGGTGGGACCCCTTTCACAGAACAAGGCCTGGACATTGCTTGTCATGGCACAAAAGACAGATTTTTACACCTTATAAGAATCTTTAAATTATGGACTGATAGACCAGGCAGGGAAGAAATGTCAGCCCTGATCAGTGAATTAAAGCATTCAGCTGCATTTACTGTCTTACATTTCTTTCCACTAGGCCAGGCCAAGCAAAGCTTATGCTAATCAGCTGAGAGAACTGCAAATGTTTTGAAATACTGTGGATTAGGGAAAGTCCATGATTTGGGCAGACATGAAATATTGTGCATAGGTATAAATAAATATTGTTCCCACCTCACCCTCTGGCTTGTCTCCAACATACTACAAATTCATCAAAACCTCAATGGGGTAGTGTGTTAATAAGTGCCTGACAGACTATGAAAACTGCCCTGGCGGTGCACACTCTGCACTTGACCTACTACCCTTGTTTGCCAGAATTAACCCTTAGAATATGGCAGCACTGAGTGGAGCCAGCCCATGGAAAATAAGGCTAAATTTGATGTGTGCTAAGGCTTGTCTCTTTGGGGGTATTCAGAAGATGAAGGTGGGTGTGTGTTACATCAAGCTTGTTTCCATATCGATGTGATAGCTGCCAGAGTGAAATTAAGAGCCCTAGGTGGAAGAGAACTCTTACCTTGATCAGAACAGCCCACCTTGTTATCTGCAGAGCAGCAGGGACAAAACCGTGATAGCTAAAACTTGACTTTTAAAAACAGTATTCTGAATTACTGAGGATCTCAAAATGGCTTATCTGTAGGCTGCCTCTTTCATCTCTTGCTATCTTTAATAGCCCATTATAAATCATTTTGATACGTTCATAAATGTTATCCTTTCTTTGCTATGGTTGTCAGCTGCTGAGGCTAATATGAGCATGGTTAGTTGGGCTGGGATGTGAGAGCTTAAAAAAATGACTGCTTGGCTACACGATTTATAACAATTCTGACTGCCCTAAATGTCTATAAATAAGGAGAATGTGTATTCTGTTCTTCTATTATGAAGACATCCTCAGCCTCCTTTGTTAAAGCTAAGGAGAGTGCACTGGACCTGGTTTGTCTCTCAGGATGATATACCCCATGGGCTCCAGTTGCAGTCAATAGTATCCCCACATGTTTTGGAGGGACATGGACCCACTGCAGCAGCCAGAAGTCCAAACAGAGGCAGCCTCTGAAGGATGTAACTTGCCTGGCATACAAGCCCCCTCCCCTGTTGAGGGGTTTCTGCACAATCTGCCAACATCTCCATGAGACAATCTTCCATGGAGGCACAAAGCCACTGGTGAAGGTGTCCAGCACCACTCTGCTCCCTGGAGCAGGGCTGCTCAACCTGCACCCCTGCAGCCTTCCCCATGCGTTATTCCAACCATGGGCTCTCCCTTTCCTGAGGACCTGGTGGGAACAGTCTGCAGGCAGATAAATTGTCCTGACCATGTGTCTTAGTTTCAAAGGCAGGTATCTGCCAAGGAA
>WBMZ01017452.1:0-29846 GCA_013400975.1 Atrichornis clamosus | reverse complement strand
ATATATATATATACATACACTAACCTTTCCTATCCAGAAGGCCTTTTCAGCATTGCAAATGAAACCTGAGGGATCTATCCTGTAATCAAAAGAGTAACACTTCTTCCTTTGTGGACAACATTTTCCAAAACCATTAACAGAGAATCACAGAATGGTCTGGATTGGAAGGGACCTTAAAGACCACCTCATTCCATCTCCTGCCATGGGCAGGGACAACTTCCACTCTCCCAGGTTGCTCCAAGCCCCATCCTGGCCTTGGACACTTCCAGGGACAGGGCAGCCACAGCTTCTCTGGCAACCTGTGACAGGGTTTCACTACCCTCAGCATAAAAATACATCTTCCTAAAACCTAAAACCATCACCTCTTGTCCAATTCCTCCACACCCTGCTAAAAAATCTGTCCCCATTGTTCTTACAAGCCCCCTTTAAATACTGAAAGGTCACAGCCAGGTCTGCCCAGAGCCCTCCTCTCCTCTCCAGGCTGAACAACCCCACCTCTCCCAGCCTGTCCTCACATGGACAGTCCCGGGATGTCCCAATGGATGCTTGGGGAGGGCAGGGGCAGTGAGCAGGTGGCTGTGTGATGTTCAGCTACCTGCCAGGTTAAACACATGCTCTATTATTTCACAAGCACTTATAATGGCACTTTGAATATATTCTTAAATACAGGGACAGAATTTTATACAAAAACATGAAATAACCATGCCCTCTGGGTCAGAACTGCATTACATTCTGTTGTATCAATTGGTTTACCAGGCTTTAATACTCATTTTTAAACAGTACATCAGCTTTCCTAGTAAGTACCTAAATATCCTGAACTGGTAGCCCTTTACAAACTCTAAACTAACATCAAGTACTAATTAACTACAGATCACAGGGAACTGGTCTTTCCCTAAGGAAAGTACACATTAGCAGTAGTTATCCTATGCAATATAGATAATTTTATTACACCCCAAAATTATGAAACATTGCAGCTGCCCTTACAATCTTTACTCAGTCCCATTGGGAATAAACATACAATTCAAGACTATCAGAGGTCACCTATTTTTCTACAGGTACTTCACTAAATGCCATTTAATACATTTTATCTTCCACAGTTAATTTGTTGCCTCAGGTCACTGTCTGAAACATAGCACTCACAAATCTTCCCCCAGCAGCCTTGATCTAGAATATGCAAGTAAAAGCAGCAGTGAAAACACAAGGTATGGATTTCAGGAGTCTCAGTCAGTCTCACAGGGAACTTTGCAGGTTCCAGAGCCCCCACTCAGTAACATCTCTGACATGACACAGACAAATCCTTATTCACATCAACTGAAACAAACCTGCTGCCAGCAACACAAGAGCTACAAACAAGGAGAAGGGAAGGAGCTTTCAGCAGAGTCCAGTCATTCTCTGGGTGAGGTGTGCAGGGATGGATCCTTCTGAAAAGGTTCAAGGTAACAGCTATCTGAAAATCTGTAGATACACAGATGGGCTGTCTACTGACTGGTGCATCAGTAACAAACAGGAAAACATAGGATTTTGCCAGTGACAGAACAAGCAGATATGGAAAAATACAACTAGAGTTCTTTAAATGCTTGTTTCAGATGGTACCTCTGAAGTTAGAATTTCATACACCAAAGCAAACAAGGGCAACCGATAGACCTGATTCTTGTTATATTGAAAACAAACAAACAAACAAATACCCCAAATTCAGCAGAATTACATTTAATTTCCAAACCTTCATACACAAAAAAAAGATACAATGTACTACAACTTCTCTGTAAATTTCAATAATTATTTCCTTGCTTCCCTTCTGGATAAGAAGCACTGGGACTTCCTAGAAAGAAGGAAAAATACTCACCCTCTGTTACTGACAATTGCCTTTTTCAAGTGAATATAATTTGCAGGAAAAATCCCCTGCAAGAGAGAAAATTCTGTATGTTAGAAAAATACATTAGCAGTTTTTAGCATTGATAACCTAAGCCAAAATAAATAACTGCCAATATATCTATTAAAAAAATCCAAACAAATCACTATTTCACAGCTGCCAGTCCAAAGCCAACATTCAAGTTAGTAACAATTGACTGTTTTAGTCTGTCTTAGACCAGGACACCACACTGGATCAAACCTCCACCTGGAAAGACCGCAAGTGGCTATTCTGCAGTTTGCAGCAAAGCACCAACATGCTCCCAGAGCAGGCCTCAGTATCAGGATGCTGCCTTAGGGATGACATGGACAGAGGTTGAAAAATACAAACCAAACAAAAGCTAAAAGCCCACTATCACATTTGCATTGAGCCTCCACGGACACTGAGCCCCACTATGGACAGAAGTATTCTATTACTTGCACACCCTGGAGCTATCAGTTTTCCTCTCTCTTTCCAAGGAAAACCTGTTCAAAACCACTTGGGATGCCTCCAGTTATTTGCCTTTTGCTGCTCCCATGAGGGCTGGACTGACCTTGCCTGTGCCAGTGTGCTCTTGTGTGATGAGACATGGGGAAAAGCGGGAATTTAACCCAACCTTTTCCCAGTGTTCCATGTTCTCTGTAAAGCACACGGCCCTGAACCCTCACAGCAAAGTCTGTCAGTGTGCAAGAACAGCAACCTGAACTTCAGGGGCAAATACAGGAGCAGCACTGGAAGTCTTTAGATTAAAAACCAGCTGACAGCCTCTGACAAAAATGTCAGCAATCAAGTGTGGGCTTTCAGTTTTTAGAGCTTTAAGCCCATACAATTTAGGAAGAAAAATTTTCGGGGCTTGGTTGAAAGGAATACTAAGTAAAAATGATTCCAAATGCTAAGAAAAATTCCTACTTTTTCATAGGCAAGAATCAAATTGCAGAAGAAAAAAAAAATGAATCTAAGAGGAATGGCTTCATCAGGAAAACAGTAAAAGGGCATGCTTCCAGTCACATGAAAATCTGGAAAAGGAAGAAATGCTACTTCACTTTCTCATTTGGTTTGCTTCAGTTAATGCTGCTTATTTCTGTGATCTAAGAAACCAGGGAAGGTTTGAAGGGCTCTCCTATCAAAACTGAACATATACACAAGCAGAAGATGTACCAACACCCACAGTGACTGTAGGCATCTCATTTAAAGAGTATTATAGTCATGAAAATATAATACAGGTAGTATTATATTCCATAACACAGGTAAACAGGAGGAATCTGGTACTCTTCTCTCTTTAAATACAAGCAATATTTAAACCAAAAGACAATGAAGTGAAGCTTATATAGAAGCATCTATTGGCATGTTTGGGTACATATATTTACAAAAACTTATATGCACTCACAAAAAAACCCCATATCAGAACAGTCAAAAAAGTCTGTAAAGAGCAAAACAGGATATGACTGGAAAAAATGGGAAATAACCAAATACAATGGTTAAACTGTAAAAACCTGAAAAAAAACCCCCAAAAACACAACTTACAAAATCCTTTTCCAACAGGCTTTTTTCAGTTGTCTTAGATTAATAATTCAATTTATTAAATGTGTTCCTAAAAAATCCTGCATTAAAGCAATGCAAGATCACCCACCTATGCTTTTCTTAGGGGAGTAGGGTGGAGAGGATCAAATTGGATGAGATTTATAAATGTTGAAAAAATTACATGTTACATCTCAGGAAGGTTTCTGATCCTTTGAGTGACTAATGAATATCACTCAATTTAGAAAAGAAATCCAATCCTCCTACAGGAAAAAAGTTAGAGAAGGAAAATGAAAAGTTTACTGGACTGCAACAGCAAAAAAGATTTAATCTCCCACTAGATTAACAAATGTATTCACACTTACCTTGACATTGGGCTTCTTAATGGAAACACCTCTGTACCAACCTGAAACCAGATAAAACACATTATAATAATTTGTGGCATTGCTGTCTTTACACGGAAACAAATTGACTAAAACTATGCAGTTACTGAGATGATCTCCAAAAGCACCTGTGCCTCACATAGGTCAAATTTTTAAAAGATTTTTTTGGTTAGGTTTAGGGGTTTTTTTGCAATTAAAATTATTTAGCTCTGCAATGATGACAAGCACTTAACAGGCTGGAATGCTCTTGTTTTTTCCCACCAGGAATAAAAGCAGCTTGGTTAGTTCCTGTACTAATAATCATTAGGCACTGTGGCAAAGATTCATTCAGCACTCGGGCAAGAGTCTGCACTGAACACTTCTCTTACAGGCTGGCACAGGAGTCTTGTTGCAGTGTTTATCTTGACTAAATCTCCAGACTTCAGAAACCTGTAAAAGCCATTATCATACATTTCTAATGTGGTTTAAACAAATATAAATTCCTTGCACATGTCTGGTCTTAAGTATGTCTGACTAGAGAACAGGCTTTAGGATCTAAATCACAAACCCCATTATTATTCTTGTATCCCCCATCAGGAACCAGCTCCAGACAGGACAGTAAATGAGGAGCAAAACACAAAGTTGCAAGTTAAACAGAAGAACCCAATGCCTGCTGCTTCACACAGGTGACAGTGGCATCACTGCAGGATTCAGATGGGAAAAGAGGGCTGAAAACCTCATCCAGCTGAACAGTGGAAAAGGAGCACACTCTGGAGCTGGGCCTGGAACAGCCCCAGGAGCACACGGGGGACAGTGGGTCCCAGATCTGGGGAGAAGGCCTGGCCATCTGAAATTCCTGGGCAAAGCCGGCCAGGCCCAGCTAGAACCTACATTCAGCTGCCTTCAAGTGTCATTACCAACTGCAGTCAGGGTCAGACAGGCACAACCCACACTTGCCAAGAGCCAACACTTCCACATCAGCTAAATCCACTTTCCATTAAAAGTCCTCTAGTAATCCCAGCAACTTCCTACTTTCTTTTTTTCGCTTCCCCTACAAACAGAGGACAGATATAATTTAGATATAATTTAGTCTCTGCAGCATTTAAAATTGCATGAGCAAAACCTGCCAGTAATTAGCTAAGGAGACCAGAGAAGAACAGAACAAAATAACTGGGTGTATTGTGTCTCTCAGAAAAAGGACTTCAGATTTGGCTGAATTATGACATGAGTCTCATTGAGAGGCTCAAATGTGGGGTAGAGGGCCTTGAGTTTGTTTTAAAGACAGACTGATAGTCTTGACTTGGGTTTTTTTGCTTAAAAAGGAAATCTGAGTCAATATAAAATAACTGATAAGTTCAAGACATTTGCAAACCTTAGTATAAAAAAAATTAAAATCCATCTTTATTACACAGATTTCTCATGAAAATCGGACATAACGCAAAGACTAGTTTTCCTCTGAAAATACTGATTGTATTAAAAATAAATTATTGTTTTCAATTTATTTTAGCTGATCAAACTTCAGGGCAATCATATCAATATAAACACATATGCACAAACAACACATACAGATCCTTAACATGAGTGATTTCTAGAACTCCACACAACTGTGCCCACAACACCTGCTTTGGAGCAACAGATGCTGCGTATTTTTAAGATCAGAGAAAAAAATAAATGCATTTATCCTGTGATTCACTATTACTAATATTAAACACAGTCTGTACCTTAGAAATAATCAGACATTTAGGCTCTCAGACAAATAGAATGACGAACTTCTTGGTAAATGGGGAAAGAAATGTTTTTATCTAAGTATGTGAACAGATCTGTAAAAGAATAAAACCCAGTAAAGTGAGTGACCATTAATAATTTAGATATTCAGGGTAGTAAATGAAACACATTTCAAGAGAAGTGCCTCATTTCTGAGTTTTCTGTTCTTCATTCCAGAACAAATTTTCAAAGCTTACAAGCTGTGTGTTTACACAGTTGTGAAAAACAGGCAGGGAAGGACCCTGAGAAATCACCCAGCTCATCCAAGCCATGTCTCTAAATCTCTCCTCACATATTTAGTCTGGTTTTAACAGCACCCAATAATTTATTAGCAGGACTGAAAAACACAGCACTCCTTGTCTGTGGAAAATGATCCATACATCTTCTGTAAAACCTACATGCCTTCATATCAAAAACCTGTTTCACCTCAAAAAAACCTACCTGTACCTATGGAAATCCACAGTGTAGGAAACTTGAAGCCATATTAGAGAAATCTGTAAATTGTTGTATAAAGACTGAAAACCAGTCTTTCCAAAGGTGTGTCACACTCAGGAGTCTCAACAGTGCAGCCCTAGTTAAACGGCAAAAGGAGCTCTGGGGCAGGCCTGCACATCTCAATCTCTTCATTTCAGAGACTAGAAGAGCTACCAATGGTTTTTTGACCTGTACTTGAAAGTGTCTTGAACAAAATAGGATATTCTTTCTAAAAGCCACTTCATAACCTTTTTCAAATTTCCACTTAATCCACAAGAGGTCTATCACATGGAAAAAGCTCACCCCTTTACCAGACTGAGTAACAGAAAAGCAAAAGGGTACTAATTGAAAGATATTGATCTATTTTTCAGAAAAATACAGCTCAAGTTGCAGGGCTAAATAAAGAATCATGAGCTGCAGACTGTCAGAAAAAAATTAACTCAACACATAATTTCTTGACACCAAAATTCTGTAAATAAATTACGTCAGTATTTATGGTAAATCGTAAAGCTAAACTTCATTCTTAAATAAAGTACTGCTAGTAGAATCTGCTACAGGAACTCAAGCCTTCTTTGTCCTACAAAAATAAGTGTACTGGGCAGTAATGTGAGTAACCCTCAAACCTGAAGCAAAGCCGTCTTTTGCAATTCCAAGCCTAGGAACAACTGCTTTTACCTTGTAATCTCTATGCAAACTGCTGTGCAGAGCTAAAGGCACCCGAAGTGACCCAGAAGAGGGACAGGAGCAGTGTTCTGCAAAAGTTTCCTGATGCCAAGAGCCCTCTGTCCTGAGCTCGCTGCTCTGCGTGTGCCGGGCGGGATGAGTGGCAGATGAATCCCTGGCCCAGCCTTCCAGCACATCAGGGAGCAGCCTCGTGCCAGCAGAGCCACAGGGAAATGCTGATAATGCTGCCAGAGATGCCACAACAAAAGGCAAAGGGAGACAGAATGTGTTTAATCTTGGTGTTAGCCAGAGGGCCATCAAGAAGCCATTCCCCTGCTCTGAAAAGCGGCTTTCGATAACTGGGCAAGACCTCCCACAGCAGATGTGTGGGTCCAAGAGGCTTCACTTCCGTGGGCACATTCAACAACAGGCAAAGAGGGGGGAAAAAAGGATGAAAAGAGGAGAAAAAAGCAAAATGGAAGAGGCATATCTCACTGGAGACATCTTCCTGAGGCCAAACCCAAATTACTAGGAAGGAGTCACTTTGGCCCAGGCAGCCGCAGGACTGCTCCCTGCTCAGACAGGAGGAGGCCTGCACCACTTCCACAGCACTGACAGCCTCCGGTGGGATTCCCCCCTCATCTGCATGGCAGCAGCATGGCAGACACACCACTTCTCAGGCACATGGAATTCATCAAGAATTTTTTAAAATGCCCTAACTGCAAGTTATATCTACTGCTTAAGTGTCCCAGATACCAGAAACACTTATTTTGACCATGCTCTCACTGCTAGAAAAAGAGAGGGAAATTTTAAATATGTTAAATGTATGGTTTAAGAACACAGTTATGAACATACACACATGAAAACCATGTAAATAAATACTTGTGCAGATAGCACAATTTGCATGGGTAAGATAATATTCTTTTAACAGGCGCTTCAGGCATCATCTGGTGTTTTCATTCTTCAGTGAATACACAAGACTCTCAAGGTAATAAACTACAGTTACTGAAGTTATAGCATTTTTAATCTGAAGAAAATCACCCCCTAGCAATAAAAACAAATGGACAAACCAGACTTTTAAAATTTACTCCGAATGCCACTAGTTACTGACAACTGCTGCCCATGGCAGGGCAGTAGCCATGTGACTTGAAAGACAGAGTATTCTTTAGAATGCACAGCCCAAATGTGTATTTCAAACCAGCAGTATGCTCATGCTCTACCAGCTGACAAAAGAAAACTCCATCTTTCAGCATTTCCAGGTGCTACACTAATGCCATACTCTCAGCTCCTCAAGGCATGGCAGGCACAGGAGAACTCCACTCAGTGTTTCAGTTCTCCCTTCAGATCATAAGTGGAAGGGCTCAGAGAGGGGAACAGACAGAGGAGAAAGCTGTGAACAACAAGCACAGGTACAAGTGGTGTCTTGATGAACATTTCTAACCTCTGAGACCAGGGGAGGATCTGAGAATGCCCTGTGCAAGCAGTAAGTGTAAAACCACCCCTGGAACACCACATGGCAGACGTTTGATGGAAACACAGATGGAGCCTTTGGCAGCTTCAGAGGAAAGGCAGGTACTGAGTCCATGGGTTAGAACCCAGCCATACAGAATTATTGGGACAGAGGGCAGTGGAAGGCATTTGTCAGATTTAGACAGGGTTAAAGAACAGTGATTTAGTTATTTGTGGTCTGGTATGAAAGCACACAGAGGGGCAGGCACACAAATTTATGGAAATCCGGAAGTTCCACTTTCAAGCATGTGAACAAGAACCATATTAACAAAGACAACTGTGTTTCACTGCATTTTATTTAAAAAATGCAGACAACCACGACAAATTTTTAGATGTATTATCAATTGGTATTTTTGTTTATTAAGCTCAAGAGACAAATATGTGCGTACGTGTGTGTACGCACATGTATTTGTTTCTTTACTCAGCAAATATGGATAAAACTTAGCTACAGCAATACCCAAAAACTTGAAATAGAAAATTCCCTCCTTTCATTCAATTGTTCTAAAAGCAGTGACTGCTTCTTACACCAGTCACTACAGAAGAGCACTTGCTCTTTTGTAATACAAATACAGTTATTCAGTAAGTTATTATGATTAAAAATGAGCACATTCAGAAGGATAGCTACTATTTGAATCTTTGTCAGCCTGGAATTCTTCAGCAAGTCTCTGAAATCACACTTCACGTCACTAAAAAGTTTCTGTCTATGTGAATCCTTTCAATCCAGACAGCAAAATCCCTACTGCAGAGAATTATGCATAAACTATTCCAAGAAGTGAAGCTGAAACAGCAATGGATCTTCTGTGACTCTCACAGCAGTGACCCTTATTTTGTGTGGGTTAACATTATTTTACACAGTCTGTCTAGACAAAAGAATCCCCAGCAAATAATGCAGAAGCAGAGGACCCTGTTAAACAACCACTTAGACAAGAAAGCTTAAAAAGCAACTGCTTTGTTTTTTCTTTTAAGGACCTACTTTGCACATTTAGAGTGCTTTTTTGCATAATTCACACATGCAAGATTTGCAGCACAGACCATCTGAATATTCAGATGAGTTTCATAGTGTGGAGTTCCAGATGTTATTATCAAAATTAATCTATCTTTTTACAGAGTCCATGATAAAGGCACCTCAAACAAAATGACAGGACAGAGGGCTTAAAAGACAAAATCAAAAAATTCTCTACGAACACTTTTTTCCATCCAGGAAAACCCTGTCTGAGGGCCTCCTTTCTCAGCAATTTGAAGACTGAAAAGAATTACTTGTGAGCAATCATTCTCTAAACTACCAGCAAAGAAAATATTCAGAGCCTAATTATTGTAACACTGTAAAGAGACATTGGATTATCCCTTTGCTTTTCTGTAAGCAACCTGCTCCTTGGAGATCATGCTTTGATTTCCCAGTTTTGAAAATTTCCCAGAAATGGCTGGGAAATACCATGACTGCTTTCAACAACACACACTGTTTAATTACCTTAGAGCTATGCTATCCTAAGCAAGGGATAATTTTTTCCTGAGCTTGCACCAATTCACAAGACCTGGCAGAGTAACTACAATCAGCCCTCAGTGCTTGAGTACAGCTTAGCCCATCACCCCACATGTGGTTTTTTAAAAAAACTGGTATTCTTTCCAGCAAGCTTCTTTGTGGTTAATTGTCACCATGGCACTGCAAGGCTCTCATTCAACAGAAAATTTTTACAAATGTAGGTGAAAAAGCTACTACTTTACAAGAAAAATTAGCATGGAAAAGGTGACTTTTTTGTGAAGAGTTTTAAGTCAGTAGGAAAACAAACACCTGAGTATAAGAGAAAGCATCAAGAGAAAAAGACAGTTCTAGGCATGAAAGAGAAAAAGCAGAGTCTGCTGACAATCATGCAGAAGGTCTGGGAAGCAACATTAACACTGGAGATGAAAAATTACTAAACTGAACAAACGCAAAAACAAATTATAGCTTAGTGGAATGTTAATTTAGAATTCAAATGGTGGATCTAGTTTTTGAATTTGTTTAACACTTCAGCATTAAGGTTACATTATTCCACCTCAGACTATAGTGAAACATGTTCTCATACTGTATCTTGTCAACCTACTTCTCACCAGACGTGTTTTACAACACTTGCTTGAACATTAGGATAAGAATAATTCTCCTTTCACATACAACTTCAATCACACTCTTCATGGGAATAAAGCAGAGGATTAGGACATTCAATTTATTCACACACAGACATCTCCAGCCACATAAGAAGTATAAAATTTACATTGGCATTTTGCTTTAGGTACAAAAACACACATCAAGATAAATGCAAAACAATCTTCCCTAAACTCATATTCTTTACATTTTTTCTAGTTTTGTTAATCTATTTAATAAGTAATATTTTCCACCTGTTCAGATGTTTCTAAGTAATAGAACTGATATACTTAATAGAAATGCATAACAGTTAACACTGAGAAAATATGGTAAAAAAAGATACTGATTCTATACTTTACACGACAAAAATTCAGTGTAAGACCCAATTACAATACAACAATCAGGTCAGGGTTCAAGATTTTCTGGACAGATGGTTAACTTAAAACACACTGACCCCCTATCAGACTGGATTAGTGCCAACAGCACTCAGCCTTTCCTACAGAAAGTGGGTCACATTAGGTTTTATTCAAGTGCTTTGATTTGATACATCATGATTTCCAAACAACTTAATAAAAACTGCTAAATGAAGATATTTGTATATTCTTACATAGAAAATGGGGTTCCTTCTTGGACATCACGCTTACCTTCACATTTCTCCAGGATCTGGACAGTTTCACCTAGTTCCAGGACCAAGCCTTGCGGAACAGTTCCTCGGAAGCTGCATATCACTAGAGGGTGGGGAAAAAAGAGAGAGAGACATATGAGGCTTGGATCTTTGTGTGAATTTTCTTCTAAGCATAGCCCTTTAGCTCACTCCCTGCATAAAAATAGCTCTTACATAGCTGCCCAGAAAACCTGTCAGCCAACCTTTCCTGATCAGGTATCTTTATTCTGGCCCTTATCAGAAATTAAGCTCAACAACAACATAAAAGCTGAGCTTTTTAATAGATTTTTAAATTAAGCAAGGCTTGTAATCACTTTAATCAGCAACCTCTGTTCAAATCGCATACAAAAATTTCCTTGTCTCACAATTCTCACTCTACTCCACAAGCCACCAATGGAACAGGCTGCCCAAATCTGCTGCAGAGATTACAACAGGAACTCAACTCCAGGAATTACTTTTCTCCAAGTTGAAACTATTTCAAATACCATCTGTGCAACTAATATACTGCAAAAATCCTGTAATACCATACATTATATTTGAGCAAACACATGAAAGAATACATAAGAATTTGCACTTTTCATAAGCACTAACATGATATACATTTTGCTTTTTCAGATATCTTTAGTTTTCATTAACCAGGGAAAATAAGAACCCATCTCAATGTTTCAGAAAATATTAATACAATAAATAAAAATACTAAATGAAACTCAATTAAAAAAATAAATTTAAAAAATATCATAGTGTATAATGATATATTGTTCAGCTCTATTTATCAAAATACAACAGGGACACGGACCTCAAACATGACATGTCAAAACAAAGGGTAAATTGCAGGTAAGGTCCACCTCTCTCCCTGGTCCCAGCATTTAAGAGCTCCCCCAGACACAGATTTAATGCAATCACTCAAGTACCCTGTTCCAGGTAAACACACACTCAGAAGAGCCTACCCTGTGCCACCTACACACCCTGGAGCACAAGTGGAATTCCAAGAGTTGAAATAGTGACCTCCAGTGGGCACCATCCTGTTTTCCAATTTAAGAGAACACTCCCCTTGGAATGCAAACACTCCAGCTATGCTCAAGATGTTCCCATGTGATGAAGGCACATCTCACAGAATTACAGAATATCAGGAGTTGAAAGGGAGCCACCAGGATCATCCAGTCCAACTCAAGTGAAAGCCCATACAGGGATCAAACCACGACCCTGGTGTTATTAGCACCATGCTCCAACCAAAGGAGTTCATCTCATCCCTAAATATCTTCTCATGTCCAAGCCACGAGTCCCTTATTATTACACATTAACCAGACAGTCTGAAGTCCAGGGCAAGAACACCATGGAATCCAAGACTACTACATCAGCACCATTTACCACAAGGTAGGTTTCTTGAACCTTCAATTTCTAAGAAATAATAAGAAAAGCATAGACAAAACTTCCACCAAAGTAAAACAGCATTTCAACCACATACAGACTTCATAATGGGAAAGGACAAGAAAGAACAACCTACACACACCAGGCAACACCCACACAGATGAGGCCAAAACAAGAAAGTGTGGAAAAAAAATCCAGAGGGAACCAAACAGCATCAAATGTTTGCACTTCCACTGTGAGACTCAATGCAGGGTTTAATTACAAGAGTTAAAAAGTAGGAATTTCATCAACAAAACTAAACTGCTCTCTCAGCTCTTATGGCCCAGTAGAAGCCACTGTCAGTTAAATGAGGCTTTAAATTCTTGTTTACATCAGAGGCAGGAGAAACACAACAATTGGCTCCAGACTGGAATAATGCAGACAGCATAATCCAACAAAAACACTAAGCTCATCAGCATTCTGGACTCATTCTTCACCCATGAAGAAATCATAAATATGGATTTCAACCAAAGAAAAACTACTCAAAGCCTCTCCCAGAGTGCAGGAACACTGACAACTGAAATGATGAACTGGCAGGACTGAATCAAACCCCCAGTGGCTTCCCCTTGCCCCTTCAATATTTTAGATAGCTGGATCCTTTAAGCACAGAAAATGTTTTCTTTTTTTCTAATAGGCAACTTTACCAGAACAAGAAAATACAAGTTGATTTGTAAATTACTGTTCTGTATTTAAACAGACTTTTTAGCTCAAACCAGCAAACAAAAAATTCATGTATGTCTCAAAAAGGGGAATTTCAAACACCTTGGGTTAAAAGCTACCTTTGAAGACAGCAGAAAACAAAATTGAGAAATGTTAATACAGTAATAAGAGACATTCATTTGAGAGTAATTTTAGATACATGATTAATCTTAAAAATTAATATAGGCTTGATAATACAAAAAGCCAGTTTCCAGACCATTTTCAACTTTTCTGAACATGCCACGATTACCACACCACAGAGGCACCAGTCATGGGACACGTGGGTTGTAGACCACAGAGGAGTTAAATCACGGAGAGAAAAACAACTGGACTGGTCTTGCTTAGCCAAGCCCAACAAGGAACAGTCACTCCTAAAAATATTACTGCATGTCAACACTGCATTAGATGCTCTGAATTAGCAAAAAGCAGCTGACTTCCTATGACAATTATTTACTACATTAAAGCTATTGAATCAAGGATGCAGCTGGGAAAAAAACAAGTTCTTTGGCCATCAAACCTTGCCTATTATGTACCAATACAGGTGAGCTTGGAATAAAAGCTTAAGGAAAGGTAACAGGAAAAGACAGTACTGGGTTTTATTTCAATTGCTGATAGAATAAATTTTTAAAATATAGTCAAGAATGGTGACTTTAATACATTTAGTCTCACAGGAAGTTAATTCTAATAGATCTGTTCGTTTACACAAGCAAATTGTCCATTTTTGAAAGGATTCTACTGGTCACACAAAGAACATCTGATATAAGGACTCTACTACTCTCTACAGTATGTAACCAGCTCTTCAGAATTCAGGGCACTCTGTTAATAAGATAGACAAAGCTCTTTTCTTAGGTCTGCTTCACTCAAAAAAATAATAAATAAGCAAAAAACACAAAACAGAAATGAACTCATCCCATCAGCTCCAGATACAAACTCAATGATCATACTCAATTAGAAAATTAGTTCTCATACAAAAGATACACCACCCTTTGTGTTCCTCATTCTCAGTACAACGGTATGGAATCTAATTCCTTTAGTAATCATCAATAAATTATGTGACTCTCTTCTGCTTGACAATTTTTATAAACAATCAATAGGATCTGTTATCAGCAATGTAGATATTATCAAAATAGCAGAAGCCAAATCTCAAGAGTGGATGATTTTCCAGCCACACTAAATCAAAGTCAGGAAAAATTAAAGAATCCAAGCAAACTGACCAAATAGACCAAACTGTCTTGCTAAACTGTGTAACAAGAACAACATGTAACATCTCTGAAATAAAAAAGAATAGTAAAAATAACTCCTGATTATGACAGAATCACAGAAATTTAAGGCTCTTTTATAGTCTGATTTATTATTCCAAAAAGTTATGGATATTACTCATTTGTTAAGCTAAAAATGCATTATGCAAGACAATCTTGTTTATAAAATCCCTTTCAGGTACACAGTTCTTCTTAGCAGCACTATTTGAAAAATATGATGACAAATATAAATGAGAAATATGGAATAATTTAACTACTCTGAAGAAAGTAATTTTCAGACAGGACTCTGACAACTTTGTCCTTTCCAGAGAAATTCTTTACACTCTATGATCATCTACAAACTGTCCAGCAATCCCTAAGTTTCCACTATTTCTAACAAGATTCATGTCCTCAGTCACCAGAACACACAAGTAGCACATCACCAAAACAGGCATAAAGCAAAGCTTTTACCCACCCGTTAACAGATCTGAGCGATCCCTCCTGGACTCCAGGACAGACTGCTGAAATATTTAACATCCATTTGCAGATATTAAACCCCTTGCCATCATTCAGGTCTATAAGGAGGTCTTAGTTTCCCTCACAAAGTAATTTCAGCCAGCAGTTAAAGCCAACGTTCTGCCAAAGAGGAATGCTTTGAAAAAGCACCACATGCCATGTGATTCAGGAATTATCTCCAAGACAGAATTCCCTTAACTGTGGTATTTACATAGGACCACAGTGAAAGAAATCATTCCCTCTTCACCTCTGTAATTTGCCACTAAGAAAGGCACAAACGAGTTCACATAGGAAGCGACTCTCAGCTGTACCAGAAAATATGAAGGAATTTGGGGGGTATAACATGTAAGAACAGATAGCATGGAAATAATAAGTTTCAAAAGACAAAGATCCAGGGAAGGACAGATTTCTTCCTTGCCCATGGATATGGCCTGACACAGTATAAGCAGCTGCACTGCAAGTCACCAGCAGTAAGAGAAACTGCTTCAAAAGATAAACAGGACATGTTAAGCCAGCACATCTTTGCACAGCTTTGACTCCTCCTGTGTTCCACCTAAAGCAGCTCCTTGTTGGATGAACAAAGAAGATCTAGTTGATACAACTCAGAAGTTTTACAAAATATGTTCTCAAACAGTTCCTGCCAAAAGCTCTTGAAGAAACTGCACTTGGCTGTGATAAAGTGGGAAGGCGTTTGCACAGATAAATAATCAGCAAAGAGCTGTGAAATAAAATACCCAGCTCCCTTAGGGGGGACAGATTGACCAGCAACCTCTAAAGGGATCTCTGATTAAGTCTTTTCTGTTTCAAGTGTTCCTAAATGATCCAAAAAAGCTCATCATTTATAGAAGTGACAAAGTTTATGAGGCCACTCAGGCTATTCAGAGTAATAAAGAGTTACAGATGGACCCAAGCACCACCAGCAGAACTGGCAGATGTACAGCCTTTAGTTCACCTGTGTGGTGCTCCACAAGGGATGAACAGTCCTCACCTCACATCCAAAATGATCATCTCCTCCCTTGCTATTGCCACCAGTTCTGGACCCCTGGAATGTTAGTCAGAGTTCTTACGATAAACTCAGTGCTCAGCCACTGTCAGGCACCACCCCACATCACACAGAATATTGTCTTGGGGAAAAAGGGAAGGCACCATTACCCACAGTCCTGTATGAAATTCCCAAAGAGCACCTATGTGCCAGTTTTCCCTTTGTCAAAAATTAATCCTCTGCCAAAAAGGACTGAACAGCATAAAAAAAGGTAGAAAGAAGTGAGACAGGAGATAGCAAGGACTGAATAAGTGCTTTTATGTGACTGACTGTTAACCAAGATGGGACTCCTGTACCAGGAAGGTTGAAAGGGTGGAAAGGGGATAACTGACAGAAGGTGCACAGGGAACTGCTGCTATTCATCCCTTCCAGGTCAAAAAGCAGAGCAGTGTCAAACGAAGCAGCAGGGAGAGTTCGGGACTTTAATATAAAGTACTCTTCCATTCAGTGCATAAACTGTGAAGCTTCTCATGAGATGTTGTGGATGACAGAAAATAAATAATCACTCAAGTTCAAAAGGCAACAGGACAAATTGACGGATGTGTCCCACCTCTGGCTCTGCAAGGTCCTATCCCAGGAAGCACCTGAGCCTTGGGAAAGCTCCACACCTCACTGCAACCACCCGCTGCAGGCACGGCTGGGGCGGGACACCGGAGATGGGCCGGGGCTGGAGTGCTGTGAATTCCCTCGCACCTCACTGAGGAGTCACAGCCTGAGCCTCTGCTGTCCTGTGCTATCAACTGATTTGTGACCTCATCTGAACACCAGCACGGCAAAAAGAGAACACAATTCACAGAGAAATGCTGAATCAGATTTCACGTGTGTCATTACTTTCTGCTGCCAACCACAGAGTTGGTTTCATTTTTGCTCTAATATAATTTAAAATGTATTTTCTTCTTATCATTCCTTCTAACTCAATTTCTTCTGTCCCAACTTCCCCACCCAGTCTCACCTGGGTTGCAATGCTGCCACAGATCATTTTTCTTCTCAAATGAATGTCACTTACCTGATAACCACAGTAATAGAAATGTGTCACATTTGTTACATGAACAGTGGGAAAACCAGGACAACCACAGGGAAATGCCAGTTCTATCCAGCACAATACATCCACCTGTAGCATCCAGCTGCTAATTCCCTTGAAACACCATTTTTTTCTTAGCATATACACAAAGATATACAATGAACTGACACGGGTATATACCTTCTCAAATACTTTCTCATATTTTTAACCTATTTCTACACATTCTAGTAAAGCGTACAAAAAAATCTTGATATTGCATAGTGTTCTATTTACACTACATAATATCAGTTCAGCTCACGAGTAATTTGCTTATTTTCAAAAAGGAACAGAATCCTTTTCTTGCCCTTTTCCTCCCCACCTTCCAAGCTGTACCAATGAAAATCAGCAGCTTTTATTTAAATGAGAGCTGAGAAACAAAATCAGTTCAAGAGCTTTCCATGTTTCCACTGTTCCTTCTTCCTTCTCCAAACCTAAACCACATTTCTCTAATCATTAAATTGTGCTCTTAAAACTTACTATTTATTTCTCATGTTTTCACTTTCACAATAGAAATCACTGCTGCTGGAACAGATCCAACATGCTAACTACATTGTGATTTTTCTTTATCATAAGATGTAGGTGAGGCCATAATTTCATGGGCTCTATAGGTTAACTTTGGGGGGAAAAAATCATAATTTTGTAAATTTTCAACATATCTCCAGTCATAAAAGATAAATCTTCTAGGACTTAGTGACAGTTTTCTTCCAGTTCTCAACTCAGTGTTAATATTATTATCTCTCTTATTAAAGTTCTGGTAACTTGCAGTATTTTTAGATGACACTTGCAGAGCAAGAGTTTCAGGTTAAAGAACGTATTTAATTTTTATAAAAGCTTTGTACTGCACTCAGTTTGCAGTTATTCAGGTTATGCACTGATCATCCCTACGTATATCTTCAACTACACTAATTTCAGGAGGAATGGCAGGGAGAACGCACAGGAGAAGCATAGCTGCAGTTGTGTTGCCCTCTGCCCAAAATACCTCGACAAGGTACAGTCACACTGAGCAGACACTGAATTGTGTTCTGTGCTACCAACATCAAACTTCTGTAGTTTTCTGACAGTGTAATTTATGCTTTATAACACATAACCATATTTTAAACTCACACCTCTATCACACCAGCTAAGGATTTGGAGTATGTGTTTACTTTCGGTAAACACATAAACTCTGAAATTTCACAGCCCTTATAAAGCATTTTCTATTCAACTACTACCAGTTATCACTCGTGAACATGGCATACAAGTCAATCCCTGAGTTTAAGATTGACTTTGATTTATTAATATTAAAGACTGAATTAAATATTAGATCAATATTAAATAATTTGGTTAATATTTCTGAAAATAATGTAATTCCTCCAGACTGATAAACTAGTATTATGATGAGCATTTATCTTTCCCTAAAATACTTCTTCATATTAATCCACCTATTAAAAGCGTTTTGTATGGAACAATACATGCTGGTTTTAACAGCTGAATAAGATGAATTTTATTTTCTTCCTTGTAATATCCAGATGATTACGAAGGCTCCATGTAATCTAACTTAACAATCACTAGATGAGACCAAAGATGGCCCTAAATCCAGTATCTTTTCCCTAACAGAGGCTAAAACATGGAGGGAAAGGAAGGGTATTAGAATAGGGCAAGGATGTAGCTTTCCCCAACTTGAGTCATCTTTGAACTGGGACTTCCTAAAGTAGAAGGAAGTTGTATTAATTTTATATATGTATTTAATAGCATTTTCTATACATTTTCTTCTCTGGAGCCACCCAAATGTTGTTGAACCACATCAACTTTTAACACCCACATCAGCCCAGAACTCCACACAGGAAGGGATGTTCACTTGTTCAGCTCCCGTGTCACCAATGGTCCTGGGAATTGTATTAAAATCAGAGTGAACAACTGTCCTTCCACTACGCAGTATTTATGGTTTGAGAATTTTCTAAACTACCTTTGCTTAATAATGTATTTTCCAAGAAGGGCGACAGATGTGAATTCTTTGCATTTATCAATGGCAGAGGGAAGAGTCTCCAGGCCAGGGCAGGATGACTGGGCAGGAAAAGCAGCACTACACCAGTTATCCCACAGAGGAGAAGAGAGAGGCAAGATTTAGCTTTACCTTTTTGTCAGGCAACTGTGTTGCACAATCACGCCTACCGGCAGCACTAAATTAATACTTCCCAAACCTCCCTGTACCTTCCAGTCAGCCTCTCTCAGAACCACAGACCTTTTCCCAGCAAAAAGGAGTAGTTCTTGAAAACAGAAAATTATGGGTTTAATAATTTAAAAGAACAAAATGTAGTTTATGATGAAAAAAATCTTCACATTTTTACAACGAAATTAAAGGCCAATATGATTAAATTTTTTTTGTGGAACTGCATGATTAAACCTGGCAGCTTCATAGATTGCCCAGTTAGAGTCTGATAGTATTTGACAAGGGAGCAGAACCATGTGGAAATTAAAAGAAAAACATTTCCATTTTATTCTACAAATACCTACAAGAAGGTTTTCACCTTCACAATATACCTTCTGAGTATTTAAATGATTAATTGTGGGTGAGGGTTTCAATTATTTGCCAGAAAAGAATGTGAGATTTGCAGATTTATTTGCAAGTCCAGGCCCCATTCAGCAAGTATGCTCACAGAGAATACAGAGAACAAATCCCAGGTCCAGCACTTCCCAAACATTCTGCTGTTCAAGCAAGATGGACAATATGAATAACATAGGTATGAAAGAGAGGACATATCCAATGACACCCTAAAAAAACCCAAATAGAACACGAGGTTTTTTGCAGCAAGGGGCATTTCTTACAGAGTGTACTGGTACACACAACACAGAACAGGGCTCTAATCCGATTGGAATTGCCAGGCACTAATGTAATACACACACACACACACAAAAAAGATTATCAAAAGCTGATTAAAAGCCATCCAAACATTACAATCGAAGAGTAGGGATTAAACAAAAGACATGATTTAGAAGAAGACTAAAATTTTTTGACCTTATTAATAGTATTTATGAACTTTTATGCAAAACCTTGAGGAAGAAAAATATACCTCAGAATTGAAAGCAACTCGTTACACTTTTGGTTCTGTGTATTGCCAAAATTACAGTACAATTAAGTGAAGGTATTTCAGGCTGCTCGGGGAGCAGTGGCAGTTGCTAGGCAGCATCTGCTCCTGTCAGAGATGCTTCTTTCTTTGTGCAGTACAGAACCTCAGCCAGGAATACTGCCACCAATGGATTATTCCAAGGCAGCTTACTGCCATCACATGGCATCTGCAAAGTGCTCACCCGCTGCCTAGCAACACCGCCTCTTTCTACTGAGTCATACCAGCACCAGGAAAATATTCCTGCAAAAAAAGAAACAGATGCCTGAGAAGAAAGGTGATCGTTCAGTAGCAGAGCAAAGGATTGTGAGCATCCTTCCCCTGCCCTCCAAGATAAAAATAGAGATTGGGCTCAAAAATCACGAGCTGTTTAAAATAGTTTTGCACATCCTGCTGGCAGGAGGTGGAAGCGAAGAAACGGACTAAAAGCCCACAGTGTTGTCCACTGCTTTAGCTGTGCTAAGGAACTGGTCTTGAGCTTCCAGCTTTGCAAGGACCTATCCTAGTTACTTCATCCTCTTCCTGTAAACCTATTCCATCACTTCATTCAAGTCCCTCACATATATCATTCCCTCTCTGCAGGAAGCGAATGCAGCAGGTCTTTTCTCCCTTTTAAAGTGAGGCAAAGGCTGTTTCAGTTTGTGAAACCTTTCCCCCTCTTTCCAATACCTAACTGGCAAAGAGGAGAACACTGACCACTCTATTCAGAGGAGTGTGGAGCTGCTTTGCACTGCTGTGTTCCACAGGCTGCAAACGTGAGCCAGAAGTGGCCACACTTCACTGTTCAACACCAGGAAACAAAGTAAGAAACCAATCAAGTTTTAACTATGCTGGAGGATGGAGAAGCAGCACCTCTCCAGGCAACCTGCTCCAGGGCTTCACCACGTGCACTGTGGAAATCACTGTCCCTCCTTTCACCCTGCAACTCTGAGAAGTGCCTGGCCCTGTCTTCTCCATAACTCCCAAAGAGTTAGAAAGCAGCTGTCTGTGAACCAGAACCATTCCTGTGCTCCTTGTCAGAGGCTGTGCCACCCTGGATCTCACGGACCCTCCTCTTTCCCTGTGTGTTCCCACCTCCTCACCTCACCCCAAGTACTGCGAGATGCAGCCCCAAGAGCGACTCCCCAAAGGAGGAAATGACCACTTCCATCACCATCCTGGTGCACAGGAACACAGCCTGGGATGTGGCTGCAGGAGAGCACCACTGGCTCAGGTTCACACATGCAAAACCACAGGGATCATCCCACAGCACTTTGCATCCTGTCCCATTTTACATGGACTACATCATGAGACTTTAAGACCTCCTGTCTAACTGTTAAGTAAGTTCTTAATACATTAAAGCTACCTTGGCATTTATAGTCAGTTCGAACATTTCCAATGAAGAGCAGGAAGAGAAGGATGGGGCAGATTTACTGAAGTATATTTATCAGCATACAGCTCCTGCATCTTACTTGAAAACTCTATTTTAGCCTACCCTGTCTGCGACACAAGAACATTTTGTGGACAGCTGAAGACAGCTATGAAACCTATCAACCCACACACAAGAACCCTGACTTTTCTGGTAAACTATTTGCTACAAAAATACAAAACAAACAAACAAACAAAAAAACCCAAAAAACCAAAAACAAACCCAAAAAATTGACTGACAAGATTGAAGATGCTTTCTTCTCAAGATTTTTAACTCTTCCAATCTTGAGTTAAGCAAACGTACATTATTTAATGCTAACAACGTCACCTCAGACATTGGTGAAATTCTTTTGTTCTCTTTTTGCATCCTCCACACAGGTTTATTTCATTATTATTACATTTATTTTGCTTTTAATTATTTTTATTAATTAACTTTTTTTTCTCACTGTTAAAGGAAGAATATGGCCTTGTGCCAGCAACCTGAAATACAGTCACTCCAGAACTGGGGGGAAACCAACAAAAAAACCCCAACAAGATCAGCAGTTGCAGTTTGGGGCCTTGCTGTGATGACAAAAGAGAAGCCTATTTTCTACCTCCTCTGCTCCAGAGTCAAAAGAGAAGCTGTTTCTGCAAGACCAGTGCTTCAAACACAATCTTCCTCAGCATAAAGCCCTTGGACCACAGAAATCACCAAACACTTATCAGTTAAAAGAAAAAGAAAAGCAAAAAAACCCCCAGCAGAGGGACTTTGTAATTCCGCTCAGATCAGCACACTGGGAAGGGCTGAGCCGGAGCAGCGGGCGGGAGAATGGAGGATGGAGGATGGATGGCTGCACATCACTGTGCACATGACAGAGCACCAGGGAGCTCCCACAGCAGGCACGGGCTGTTCCCAATGGATGCTCTGCACACACAGCAGGGCCAAGCCCAGCAGCCACAGGGCCTATCCACACCCCAGGACAGCTCTTCCCGCACTGACAAGTCCCTGCCGGAGCAATGGCCTCGCAGTATCACCTTTAAACAGAGGCACAGGCATGGGGGTGATTCCCCTCGTCTCTCACCGCGCCAGGCCAGGCCCACAGGTAGTGCCCAGCTCCATTCTGTACAGCTTGTAACAGCAGATGTCACGGCAAGATCCTCTCACAAAAATGTTGATCCTGCTCTAAGAAGTGTGGTGAAACCAGACTGTTATCTCTTTGGTTTATCAAAATTCAAGTCACCAATCATTTGGATCATGAGCATTTAGAGAGAGGAACAAAACACAAAGACACGCCAAAGTTCACACCAGTTTTCAATAACCTACTTTTACAGTAATTCGAATGTTTTTGGATTATTTGTCCCACTCTGGCTGACAGTTTCTCACTTGAGCCTACACCCTCTGTCCATGTATATAACAGCCGCACACACATAAAATAGTGCCTAGGTGAAGTGGGCAGCTTTATGCAAACATTTCCACAGGCATTTTTCTCCACTAAGAAAGAGATGGGTGAGACAGAACCACCTCCTCCTATCCCCCCAGATCTAGACTCAGCTACTGGAAACAGTTAATGCTCCATACAGGGATATTCTCCTATGAAAGGCTTCTTCCTCCCTTTACAATTGTTTGGGCAGCCCACCAATCACCCACCCCAGCAAGGCAAAGAACTGTGTGCACCGATGCCCAAAGTGGCCTCTGAAAAGTTATATATTGCTTGCAATTGCCTTCTATTTAACAGCTTGGTTTCTCTGACATAGTACAAAGCTTCCTTTATCAGATTCAGAAGACTGAACGTGCAGGTACACATAAACATCCCACTCATGAACGCACTAAGTGGGAAGAGAGGGCCCTGCTGCTCAAATACACGGCCACAAGAGGTTTCTAGAATAGTAAGGCACCTGCCAAAGCACACTGCACTACACTCTGGCACCTTGGGTAGCTCAGAGACTTACATTTAACAGAAAGAAAACAAAAGAACTCACTGCTCCATCAACTGCCTGCTGCCAACACTAAAAGCATTTACTGCCTAAGCTTCCTTGCACTGAAATAAAAACAAAGGCTTGTCTAGATGTTCCAGAGAGCACCCGCTTACCTCTGAAAGCACAATGACCTGCTTTTAATCACCAAGAGTTAGATGGCACCACTTGTCATAAGCTTTTCTTAAGGCTTAATATCCAGAAAGATTCAAGAAAAGAAAAAGTAGTTAAAAGCTGAAGATGGACAGAGGGAAGTCTTATCCTTGGAATAAGTAATCACCTCAAAACTGTACTGCAAAGCGCTTAGTCTGCTCAAAGTCTCAGTTCCCTGCCTTCCTAATATATTCCCTAAGTTTGGAACAAGGACTTATTGTTTGAACAAACACTAAAATATATCTAAGAGGAAGGAATTAAAAAAACTTAAGAGATGCTTTCAGGATCTCACAAGAGATAGTGAAGTTAATTTTGACATGGAAAAACTTGAACAGAGGTTTGATTTTAACATCAGTCACTTGAGTGAGATATTTCATCTTTGCCTTGAGGTTCAGTGAGCTGACAGATTTCGAAACAGAAGAAAGAGAAAAATTTAGTGATAGTAAGGTTGATTCATAACTTAAAAACAATCAATTGAAAGACTGCTGTCAATCACAACTGGTTTTGGACCAAGATCCCACTCTATGCTTCATTTAGCCTCTTTCTCAGTGCATATCACAGCTGAGAGAAGAATACAAACTTTAAAACTACACAAATTTTAAAAAAAAGGAGGAAAAAGGTGCATCAGGCAGTTCAACAGCTAAGTAACTTTGCACAGACTTCCCATTCTTTGCTCAGTGTTTTCACATCCACATCAGAAAAGTGCTCCCATTTCTCAAGAGAATAGATCTGTGGAATACATATGGCCACCAAAAGCACCAGTTGTTGCAGGCCATCAGCAGTTACAGCTCTTCTGTATTAGAACCATATTCCAAATAACTGTCTAACATGTTAATCAGAAAAGCTTGTCTATCTACATGTCACTGTGCATATGAAGACAGAAAACTTCCTCATTCCCAATTATCCTCCTTTTGTGGGTTTTTAAATGCCATCAAATACATGGTAGAGAATTTTATAAATTAAAAGTTCTGGTAATGGTTCTTACATGTTTCCCTGATGTCTACATTGGAGTCTGACTTGCTAAGAGCAGAACTGCTGCAAAAAAAGGTAGTGAGATTCAAGTCCAGCTGAAATACGCCATTGACTGTACCCCAAGAAAGTTGCTTTCAGGAGGATCAATAAAGTGTCATCCCTCCTCTCTTCCCACATAGAACTGCAAACCACAACCTGTACCATCACCCCGTACTTACACACCAACTTCGCATGCCTTAAATTGTTCAAAAGACAAATTACTGTAAATTTCCTCACTAATTTCACTCTGAGCAATCTCCCTTACTGTCCTACAGCCTTGACAATGAATTTAAACCCAAAGCACACAAATAAGAAACACCTGATACAACCTGATTAACCGTTTTTCTTCATTAAGTCAGCAGCTTCTTATCTGCACTACTATGCTCAGAAATTCCAGTTTAAAGTTCTTTCTTCCCCACGCAGCCTTATTTTCATTAAATATGCAGGAAAAGCATGTCCAAGACTGCCAACTCATATCATGACATGTATTGTTAGGTGAGGACAGAAAGCCTGAACACTGAAAGATTTCTACCCTTAGAAAATCATTCTAAATACAAAATCCCTTCAGCACTGGGGATAAGGTCAGAGAGGAACCACTTTAGTCCCCACCAAATTGGCAGGTGGCTCAAGTCCTGCAGGTCTTAACTGAATACCTAATACAGCACAATGACGAATAAATGGAGAAAATCACTCTAAAAACCATCAAATCATCCAAAATTAAATCCCATATTGCTCTACTATCACTTCTTACTCCAGGATTACACCCACACTCCCATACAAACCATGGGATAAACTGCTAAACACACACATCTCATTCCTTGCCTTTGTGAGCAATTTGCTTCTCAACTTCACTCCTTCTGTATTTAGAATGTTTTGGCTGATTTCTACTGCAAAGGTATTTGTGGACAACTGGTATTTAGATGATTCCAAGGCAGTAATATATCATAGGTTAATTCTCATCCAGCTCTGCAAACCAGCTCTTCACAAGAGCTGGCCTAACCACAATGTCTTTGGTTTAGTCTTTCCTAGAATAGACAAGCCAAAATATATTAATCTCTTCCCACAAAACAGTACATTTAATCTCCAAGTTATATCAGCAACAGCAGAATTACAGATTTACCCTAGACTAGAACTGAAGTTGCCCCCTATATTCAATGACACCTCACTAAACTCTCCTGTCGATACTGGAAATATCCCATCGGGTGCATCTTGGCAGCTGCTCTTTTCCAGAGACATTTCAAGGTGTGATTCATTTCCCATCCAGTTAAATAACACATATACATTTCCTTTATGATCCCTGACTGACAAATTCCTTTGCTCATCCTTAGGGCCTGAAGGTGAGAACCAAACCCCCTTAGGAGCAAAATACAGAATGGAAATTACTCCAATTGCTGGATGATCCTGTTTTCCTGACTAATGAGCAAGTCCCCAGGTACCTCCACCATCTCCTAAAGCAGTGTAGCACAGAAGGTTTCAAAGTACATCCCTCCACATAGCTTTGGTTCCAAGACAGATCACTGAAGAATATCCTTAGTCACCTCCCTCCTGTTGCCAGACAATGACATTTCCTGGCACTGGGGTACAGGAGAGAAAATGAAATATAACCTATGTCCATGACACAGAACCCGATGCAGGGATTGATACTGCCTCCCAGATTAACAAAGGCCTTTTTCTCATTTGAGGGAGGAACTTTTCTCTACCTCTTTGAAACTTGTACATTTTTCAACCTGTAACAAACCACTCCAGTGACCCAGTGAAACCCCAGTACCACTCACTCCCCTCTTCAGCAGCTGCCTCCTGTGTGAACAGGTAAGGCAGGGTCATATACCAAGAGCCTTGGGGATGGAAGGAAGACTTTTGTAAGTTCTGCAGTCCGGTTTTTTCCGAGTACAAATATGACTTGGGAAGTGTGCAAGCCAAGGTTCAGTGACAGGGGGGGGAAAAAAAAATCAAGATACTGATCAAAAAGCTGCAGTACAGAACTATAACTAGGACATTATGATGTTCCATCCCTTCTTAGTAAGAAAAAGGGAAAGTTCAGTTACATGTATTTGTGCTTATGGATTTATTTTTCATTGTTACCAATTAAGGAGGGAAAATAAAAGTTCAAAAATGCATTTTTAAATGAAACAACAGATTTTAAGACTAATTCTTTGAATAAACTAAGAACAGATGCTGTCGACGCAGGCAGGTTCTCCTTTTCCCTGTGATTTAATACATACATGTTCAATATGGTCAGCCATTTGAAGCACAGCATCAACTACATTTAAAAAAACCCAACAAAACAACAACAAAAAAAACTTTCCTGAGAACTACCTAAATGTGCTCCTTGCACAAAAATAAACCAGCAAAAACTGACAGCCTGATGAAATAATCAGCTCTCACACAGTTGCCAAATGTTATTTCCTAAAGAGTTCTAGTTAGCTGTTTCTTTTAATACACTATTATTTAATACCTGCTTTACAAGACTAAAGTAACTAATCAGATCACTTTATGCATATTTTCTTAGAGACAGAGACAGTTTAAAAATATTAAAACACTAGAGGGCTAGAGAGAGAGTTATCTTCAATAATCAGTTCAGAATTCTTATTAACTGTGTTCAGAACTAGCCATCTTAATTACCTGTGGAAGAACTGTCTCCTTGGCATTAGCAAGTCTCAGGTTTTAAAAGTAGAGTTAGGATTAGAGGCACTGAATATAAGTATTTTTAAACAGAGGAGAATTACTCACAACATCTACCAGGTAGTTGCTATAGCAGCTGAAAAATAAAATCAAAAAAGAACTTCCGAGTTGTCAGGGGAGTGTTTAATTTATTTAGAAATATCCTGAGCAATCTTTTAGTATCTTTGTTGTAGAAGTATACAATGATTTCTATGAGAACTGGGCAAACAATGGCATTCTATATCTGTAAGCATGGAAAACTTCTCTCAATTGCAGGAAGACCAGCACAGAGGACTTCAGAACTGCCCAAAAGCCATGGACATTCACATCAGTAAATTTAACATGTTCTCTTGCAGCCAAGAGCCTGTGGCTGCAAGGAATATCTCTTGAGGGGCTCCAGCAAGCACATAAGAAATGCCTTTGTCTGATACTCCTTGGAAGCCAATGCAGAACACAAAGCCCTTCTATACCCACGTGTTTAGAGGGGGAACGTGGTGTTTTTCTGAAGGAACAGTTTCCTTCCGGGGCAGCTACCTAGGTAAGACAAGACACAGATCACAATCTACTTTCAACCAAGAGAACAGCATCAGAATTAACTACTTTATATGATGCTTTCACTGTCCTTGATACACAAGAACAGGTATGTCCAGGGCCTGGATGCTCAGCCATTCCTTTCTATTCCACCAGAAAACTCTTTGTGGTATTTCAGTGGCAGACATAACTGATTTTTTTCCCACCCAGCTTACATCGACAGGAACAGAAAGTTTATTCCCTTCTATCCAAAGGCAAATCTTAAACTTTGCACGGTTTAACAAGAGCATGGAGAAAACATACAGTGGTTTTTTGGACAGAGAATGTTCTAACCAAACCCAAACTACTAAAGCCCAAAGGCATAAGCTCATACCAGTGACTCATGCCAAGATTATTTTTGCACATATTACTTGTGGAATCAGGATAATTTACATTTGAGGGGAAAAAAAAAGAAATCTTTTTTCCTGATTTTTTTTTTTGGCCAGTGCACCTCCCAACAGTAAACCCTCAGCTCTACACTTTCTGCAGACTATTTTCTCCAAAATGCACAAAAATGACCCCTCCAGCCAGCAATGACAGATCTACTTTTGAAAAACTCATACAACACTCCTCACTTGTAGTAACTAAACTTCAGATATAAGCAGCATTTTTCACCTATTTTCCTTCTCTGGAGGATTATCAACAAATTTCAATTACAGGAAAAGTAATTAAAGCTACCCAAGAATTAAAAAAAACTTGCCCAGAGATTACCAAAACTTGTACAACTAAGCTGCCATCTCAACCCTACCTATAAGTTTGTTGTCTGCAAAAGAAAAATCCCCATCCTTAGAGGAATAATCTCCAGACTACAGAACACTCATTGAAATGACGTTTGTTTTCATTCACTGCTCTCCCTTCCGCATGCCTCTTCCAGAATTGTTTACAACCTGAATGGAGATTTCTCAGCTCTTCCTTTCAAACATTTGCGTAAAAAAAATCAGTTCACCCACTTTTGGATCAAGGTAAAATAAGTATTTTCTTATTTGAGCACATGGGCCAAATACAAACAGGCACAACACTGAATATCAAACCCTGCAACACGGCAGAAAAAACCAACTACGTAAACAGAACAGAAGAAAACCAACAAGATTTGGAAGATAGGTAACTATTTTCTGTAGCACCCATTACAATCAGAGCAGTAAGTTTAGTGTTAAGGTAACAGAGCTGGCCTTTCACCAGAAGATGAGGTATGAGCCAGTCTGGATACTTCGTATTCCTGGAGCATCCCGCTGAGATGTAACAGGGCTTGTTAACTTTATATACTCCCAGTGACCGACAGACACAGCAACAGGGTTGTAAGCAACGACTTCCCCGTGTTATTTTATGCCACTTGTTTATATTACCCTACTCTTACAAGTTCTCCTCTGACACTGCATTTATTTTATTTTTTTAAACAGAAGTTCTTTCCTTGCTTCTTCTCTTCATTATGAAGACATATGGGATGTACTAATATTTGCTGCACAAGATGAAAAATTAACAAAAAGCATTTTTTTATTCTTAAATTAACAAAAAGCATTTTAACAAAGAGACCTTAAGGCTTCTAGTTGCGTACAAGTCTGTTGCCAAAATCCCACTTTAACAGTTCTGGTTAACACATCTTTGTAGCAAATTTGTTGATATTTTAAAAAATATTTGTAGAAATCAATCATCACTACACACTGTGAAACTTAAAAATCAATATGCACAACGGAGAACTATAAATTTAATGAGGCGTTTAGGTAACTAATCAGGGCAGCAGTACTAGCTTTTATTATTATACAAATCAACAGTTTAAAAAAAAAATAAATCAAAACGAGCAAAAGCGAAGTAAAAGAAAGTCTACATCTTCCATTTCATTAGATGTAACATTTCTGGTTTTATCGGGGATTTACACACTAAAATAACAAACCAAAGCCTCCAACGGTGATGCCTCAGATTAGAGCAAACGCGATGCCAGGCGACTGTAAAATCTGATTTACCAAAACAACGAAAAACAAGCCCAGTCCGCATGCACAGAGGCCCCGGGGCCGGCGCTGCCAAGGCCCCGCTCCCGGCCCGCCGCAGCCCCCGGCCCGCGCAGCCCCG
>WBMZ01017450.1:0-64645 GCA_013400975.1 Atrichornis clamosus | reverse complement strand
TCTCTCCTGGTCCCTTATCTCTCCTGGTGAGAACACTGAATTAGTGAGTTGGTGTATATTAAAGAGTGTTCATTGCATTTTGATGCATTTTATAGCTCCTTAATGGATTGATTTTTAGCAAAAATATTTCAAAACAACTTGTAGTGTGTTACATTGAAAGCATTATTTTCAGCTTTTTCTTCCTATTTATGATCATGAGGTGAGAAATTATTTTCTTAAGAATCAGATATTCTGAAAAGTCTATTATTTCTTTCTACATTTTTTCTTAGGGGGATGGAAGGAAAGGAGGGAGAAGGGATCAAGTTGGGTACTTTGAAGAAATACTTGCATTAGCTTATTTATAGTTGTCTGCTAGATGTGGTGAAGGGATATTAAGCATTTACTGTTGGGACACTGAACTCGGGTGGAAGAGGGGAAGCTCAGACCTGTCACTGTGCCTGTGTGGAGCAGGTTCCCTGTGACAGGACCTGCCCTGTCCCCAGTTCCTGTGGGAGCCTCGTGGCCGTGGTTGGCCTCGTGCCCAGGATTAGGCTGCTCCTCCCTTTGGATCACTTTTCCCAGCTGGGTCTGTGCTTCGCTGCTGATGTGCCACTAACACAACCTTGGATTTTTTTTCTCTTTATTCTGAAAAAAAAAACCAAACCAAAACAAAGAGGTCAGAGATGACTGAGCTTGGCTTTTGGCTGGCAAAGGGCAGCAGTGGAGATGTTGACTTCATCCATGACCAATTAATCATTTTCATTTTTGTTCCAGACCGGGATCTAAACCATCCTTTTAAAAATCTTTTTTTTTCTGGAGAGCTCTCTTTGCGTGAAGGATTTTCCCTCCCTGGATTGGGAAGGTGTAACGATAGCCTGGGGTGGCTGTACAAGCAGTTCCTGGAACACGGAAAGCTGTTGTCTTGGTTAATTTTAAAACCACACAAGAAACCCTCTTTTGAACCAAGTTGTTTCTAAACAGCTGCCACAGAGCTCAAAGACTGAACAAAAGCTCTCCAGGTTGTTTGGGGGGAAAACATGTTGGGTTTTTTGGGAAATGATTGCAATAAAAAAGCTTTTTTAGCTGTAGAAGCAACATATTAACTGTGTTATTCTAAAGTCTTTGGCGTGCAAAACATTTCATTTTTCATTACTGTTGTCGCCGTTCACGTGTTCCATTATTTAAGGAGGTTATTGAAAAATTGATGGTATGTTGATACCAGAGAGACATCCTGTGGCTGCAGTGTTGATTTATGGCACATGGAGCACAGTTCAGTGCTTCAGTTTCCTGCCGGTGAGCGGCACTTTGTCATTGTCCCCAAAGAAAAATCCCACCAGTGAAATCCCCTGTGCTGCCCCCAAGTTGAGTGATGCATACTTTTCCTTTGCAAATGATTATGAATTATTCACCTTTTATTGTGCGGGAGTGTGCACATGGTGATCAGAATCTTGTTCATAATACAGAGTTTTTCACCATGTTCGGGGTTTAGTTGAATTATGTTGTTGAGTTGCACAGTAGCTTTATCTTTTTTTTTTTCCTTGATTTTTCTTTTTATTTCCCCTGTCTGAGCTGTGTGGACTAGCACAGATTTTACCCCACCTCTCCCACCATATATGGGTATCTCAACACCAGAATCAGTTCTAAATATTTGGTTTTATTTCATGTTTGTTTAAATTTTTTCTTGAGAAAATAAGTACAGTACTCAACTTAGAGACGCTTTTTCCAGGCAAAATCTTGATGATCACACTTATATGGTTTTAAAGTTTTATCCTTCAAACTCATTTTGTGGTGTGAAGCAATGGTGAGGGAGATGGCAGTGGAAAAATCTCATGAAATAGCACATGTGGCAGTGCTATAGATTTCCAACCCAGGGCAGCTTTTTCCCAGGAGATGTGTTGAGGACAGACTCCGTGGACCACCTGTTAGGACAGTTAAAAGTCTCTGTGATCTTTCCTCGTAATTCTGGAAGAAATGGAAAATATCAGAATAAACACATGACATGGATTGAGGTCTCTTAGCAGCCCCTTGGATTAATAATTTTATATTTTTTTTACTATTTTCTGTTTTGCTCTTATGGAGCTTTTCATTCCAGAGGATCTGTGTCTCTTTGGGAAAGGAAATCAGGCAGGAATTCACCTGGAATTAGTGCTGTGGAAACCAGGCTGGTTCCGAACCCTTCTCTGCATTGCTGGGTAATGCCCCATGATGGTAATAAACACTTGGGGAATGTGCAGTGGAAAACAGGTGGAGCCTCTCCTTGATAAGGACAGCATCTTTGTGTGGCCTTTTTCAATTAAAATGCTGCATTAAATCAGGGTTTTTTTGGCACATAAAGGAAAGATTACCTGTGAATGGGTATTTATATGGACACTAGGTATTTTTCCCCAGTTTCGTCTTAACAGTGGGAATTTAATGCTTTATTTTGAAAGCAAATTTTACTTCAAAAATGCAGTATTTTGGCACAGATGCTTTTGTGTTCTCTTTACATGAAATCTGTTAGAATTCAAAATTGAGAAAATGAAATTTGAAGCTTAAAATACTTTTTTTTTGGTGAAAAAAATCCGGTAGTATTTTGTAACAGCTTAGTCATTGAAATGAATGAATTTTAAATACCTTTCTTGTGTTAGAGCCCTCCCATACACATGAGGAGGGGCTGTGAATCAGTCTCTTGCTTAACCTTTCATGAAAATCTAATTGAGTGCAAACAACTGCTTAAATAATTCAATGGCCTCAGTTATTCTTGGCTGGTGGAGTCCCAGCCTAGAGCAGTGCAAACGTCTGGGTGTTGAGCAAATTTGAGGCTTTTTTCTTTTATTTTTTTTGGTGAGGAATATGATTAAAATGACCTTTCGGGAAAGTGTACGGGTTGATTAAGAAGGAGAAAAGATAAAATGTAAATGATTTCTGCCACTTTGGTAAAAGACTCATGGCCCAGAGGTGAATATTCTTTTAGTCCTTCTGAAAGTGTGTAATATTTTTTGGTGATTTTGATAAATGTGATTGAGTTTCATTGCTTGCTTTTCATACCTTTTATTCTTGTTAAGGGACACTGTGCTTTATAGGGTGTTATTTTTAATAGTTCTAGAATGCTATTCCAAATTTATTTGACAGATTTGGATAATGGACATTAGAGTTTATTGGTTAATTAGCCCAAATATTTTCCCTCCTATTTTTGGAAGGAAACTCAGCTTTTTCCTTTCACACCAATCCTTCCAGGCAGTTTTTCCTTGTCCCTTCCATTTTTTATTCCCATTTCATTCCTCTGTTTTCTTTCTTCCTTCTGTTGTTTCCTTTCTGTTCACTTTTAACCTCAAAGGACTTTTTGTCGTTGTTGTTGGCTTTTGTTTTGGGGTTAGTTTGATTGGTTTTTTAACTAAAGGTGGAATTGGAATAAATCAATGATCCCATGGCTTTGTTAAGTCTTTTTTCTCCCAAAGTGAAAAATTCCAAATGTCCTGTAGGATTCTGGGTCATTTCATACCAAGGCTTGGCAAAGCTTGTAGTTCAACAACTGTCAAATAACTTCTCCTAATTCTCTGTTTTTCCAAACCATCTTAGTCCTTGAAGAAATTAATTTAATAGGAGCCTGGAATACCAAAAAAAGGGGATACGTCTGGCCAGATCCACTCTGCAGGGTTACTTTGAAATAATGTGAATTTAAGGCCACTATTTTTAAGCAGTGCATTGATTTAATGACTGAATATGTTTTAGGATTATCACTAATATAGGGACAGTTCCATCCTTTCATAATGGAAGTAAAACATTCATCCAGGTAATTATCCTGAGCAGACTGAGACCAGAGGGAGAAGGATTGGAACAAAAAGTTCCAGCTGTAGGTAGGCAGCTGACTCAGCACATATCCTCCTGGAAGCTTATGAAAGGTAATGCAATACCTATGGAATTAGATAGATTATAAAAACATGTGTGCCTTGAGATCAGCACAGGATTACTGGAGTGGAAAATATGATGTCCTTCAGCCTAACAGCTTAAAGTTGCAGAAGGACCTGTCGGAGTGTATAGGTTTTTTAAATGTTTATTTTTCCTGAAAGGAAGAGAGGAGGCAGCTGATGCAGATGCAGCTGGAGTTGTTCTGTGATAGAAAACAACCTGCACTTGTTTGTGTGCAGACAGCCCAAGTGGTGGGAAACATCTTGTAGTAAAACAGGGAAACTGCATTTCTTCCTGACAGCCTCTCTGAATTTAAGGGTTTTCAGTAGATGCAGAGGGGAAAAAAAAGGCCTCTTCTTTGTTTGGTTTTGACACCTGTTATTTTTCTGTCAAGATACAAACATGGCATTGAAGCAAAAACATTTGATAAAACTCTGTTTGAACTCAATCTCTGCACTCCTTGGCCTCCTCCACTGCTGCCTCCACGGCTTAGATAAGATAAAACACTCACTGAGAACTGAGTTCCTTAGTGTCTTGAAGCAAAATAGAGTTTATGAGATCAGTGGGAGAGAAGGAGAGGAAAGATATAGAATTAATGTCTTCTGATACTGAAGAAGGTATAAATTATATTTCCATATAAAATTTAAAGAAGAGCTGTTTCAGATGTTGGGCTCACTGCTGGAGAGGTCTGTCTTCAACAGTAAGTTCTGTACAGTATAGAAAAACTTTTAATTCAGAGATGTACAAAGAGCAAAAGTTATTTAATACTTTTTTTGTATTTTTGTGGTTTTGAAGTTTTATTGATAGATGTTTGGAATGTTGTCTCTAGATTTTTGGGGTACTGAATCTCAATATTCAATGAATATCTGCATCTCCCCTGGTCTATTTGAAGATGGATTTGTTCTCTTTTGTAACATGTTATTAAAATGCTGCTGAAACATGAAGTATTACATATTTTGGAAAGGTGTAAGACCTTATTAATGTATGTTTAGAATATACAGGGATGCATCTGCAGCCTCTTGAAATGGTTTTGATATTGCAAAGTTAAAAAGGAATAAATCTGTAAGACAGTTCCCAAGTTGTATGGGAAAAGAGACTTTAATCTGAAATGTCCCTAGTCTGTGTGCTAGGGAGATAACAGGGTGTGTTCCACTTTTGTAGATGTAAGTGTATTCCTCTGAAGTTCCTACGTGTCTGTAGTGTTCTAGTTTAGGTTCCCTAAATTCCTGGATTTCCCAGGAAAAACTTTGTATTATCAGTTGTATATATTCAGCAGGGAATGGCCCAGGTTTTACAAACCATAGCTGGAAATGAGTGCAGGTGTCCATATTTCAGTGAAAAACCCCAAACCAAACTGCCCTGTAACAAAGCTGTGACATGAAAGGCAAATGTTTGTTTTAGGAGATTTTAGCTGTTTCTGCAGCTGACACTGCCTCTTCCTCACTCCATGCAAATGCAGAATTCTGGTGCCTGTGTTCAGGATGTGCATTAATGGTCACTGGTGGTTGATGTTACAGCAGCACTTTCCGTGTTGGTGGGTTGGATGATAATCCTGTTTTCTGCCAGGGATTCCCTTTTAGTCCCAGGTGGAGCAGAGCCCCGTTGGTTCTCCAGAACTTAATTCTCCTGGAGACATCCCAGTCCCTCCCTCCTGTTGGCCACAGCTCCTGTTTCCATCTCTGAAGTTTGGTGCTGCCTGCCTGTAGAACTTCTGTTTGACCCTTCAGCCACTTTTCCAGCCCACTGGAGACACACTTGGATTGGAAGCAGTGCTTATTCACAGAGAAAATCCTGGTAGCACACACAGGCAGAGCTCTGCCTGGGAAAAGGCTTTTAGATCAATGTTAGTCCCGTGAGAATCTCTGACTTTTTGCACTAACACTGGTGCCAATACTGTGGTTTTTATTAAGAAAACCCTAATGGCTCTTCCCTTTCTTCCCCCCAATTACCTGAATATTTGAATAACAATGAAAAGTGCAGCTTCGTATCATTCCGTAGAACCAAGATGAAAAAATAACGAGATTTGAAGAAGTGAGGTTTTTTAGAGTATAATGGCAGATTTTTAGGAGGGTTACAAGATGTTTGTGTAAGTTTTGTTCACCTTGAAATACCTTTTGTCCTGTTGTTGTATAAATGTGTGGGTAACAACACAGGATGCAGTTTTACAGGTGTACAAGAAGATACAACAGAATTGCAACTGCTAGTAATTGTTACATAGTTAAGAGTTGTTAAACTAACCAGTAAAGTCAGATTTTACTATTGTACTCTGCTGTCAGGTGCTGTTCGGGTCGTTATCATTTTTGTCCTGTACTGTTCTGGAACATCCTTTGCTATTTTTAGGTGTTTTGTTGCTTCCCCAAGCACTTTTTGGAGGGATTATTTCTGTGATACCTTTTTCTCTCTGCTGGCAAGGTGTGATCCATTCATTACCTGAATCAATGCTAAAATATTTAAGGAATCTTTTATGTAAAGAAATCAAGTGGCAGATGCCTGTAACAAGACAAGAGCTAAAATAAGCCAGAATTTTTTGGTAGACCTTTCCCTTTCCCAGCAAATTTCTGCATCACAACTCCCTGCCAGGAGGTTTTGAGTGCTGCAGGAAAAGCACATCCTCAGCAACCTGATCGCTCCAGCTCCTCAAGTTTGCTCCAAAGCTGGAAATTCCAACCAACTTGCCTTAGGGTAAAATCCATTAAACAAATCTTTGGGTTTGCCTCGTGATGTGGGAACCCCCAAATGTGATTTTTGGCAGTGTACAAAGCAAAGCAGCAAATGGAAAGGGGCAGAACTTTTCCTTTGTGGACACATACGGGGGGGTTTTGCCTTGGAGTGCAGCATAATGGAAAGAGGTGGTGAGAAAACATCTCCCCCCAGTTCCCAGCCTTCAAGAATACTTCAAAAACTGCTTAAAAAGGAGATGCTGGCATAGATGGATGGTAGATCTAAAAACCCTGAGCTCCAAGTTTTTGTGGATCATAGCTTACAGGTGTCCTGAAATTGCAGAAAGGAATAAAAGGAAAAAGCTATCCAAGTAAACATCCTTCAGTGCATGGGAAGATGACAGATTCTTTTTAACAAGATTTTCTGCTCTCCTGGAGGAAGACCATTTGTTAATAAACCATTTGAGAATCCATTTTTAAGGGATTTAATAAAATATACACAGACTGCCTTCCACTGCAGGAACTATTATTCCCTTGGGTGGAAGAAGTGACTGACTGGGGGCATTAATGGCTGCTTCCTGTGATTCCTGGCATTAGATCTTGCTCCCATTTGCACTTTTCCAACCCAAAGTGAAATAATTTTTTATGAGAAACCCGCACTTGATTCCTGGCTCTTGTGAGGCATGTGTGTGTTCTATATTTTATTTATTTGTATTCAGTCAGGTCCATAATTCTTGTTGTTTTAGTGTCTGTCTATACCATGGGTCCTGTGTTTTTGTGGATACAAGGAAAGTTTTCATATCTAGCCAAACTCCATTAATGGAAGAGGTAATAGCTGTTGTGTGAATTAAATGAATTGCTCGATTCTTGCTGAAGATTTCATGAATAATTCATATATTTCCATCAAAAACCTTAGATTTGCTATTGTGATGGTTGCTGTCAATTAAACAAGAAACCTGAACCTGTTGTAGGCCAAGAGATACTTGCCTGGAGGGGCTGGGTAGCCCAGAGAAAAATAGAAAAATGATGTTTTCTTAAGAATTTGGAGCAAGGTTTTCTCCTGCCATCTTTGCAGTTATGAATATAAGTTTTACTTCTTACAAATATGAGAGAAATACGGTAGGATCGAGGGATTAAGGCATTTTTGTGTGGAATCTTGCCCTTCTGGCAAGAACACTTGACAGAGGTGTGTTTGTGAGAAATTCCAGTGGGTGGCTTGATAAAAGAACAGAAAGTTGGGGGCGAGTGACCCTCAGAAGTCAAAGTATGGATGGTTTTATGAATGTTATTGTCAGGTTCATACCCAAATATCTGCTGTCTGTTCTCTTACTGGGCTCCTCTTGCCAGCAGGCAGTGCCAGGAGCCAGCTCAGCAGGGATTGCTCAGGGGGTGCCCAGGCAGACCCCAGGTTCCCAGGAGGAAGAATGAAATCTGGAAAGCTAATGATGTTACAGTCCCTGGCAGATCCCAAATGGATGTACTTAGTGCTGTAATGTGTTTGATTCTTTTCTTTCCCAGAATTTCCCCCACATCATATCCAAGAACTGAGGCCACAGTGGCAGGCTGGGATGGCAAGATGGACACTCATTGCTTGGGCATAGCATTACAACCTTTATATAAAAAGAGATTACAGACAGACTGCTGCCAGGAAATGACAGAGCTGGGAGGGAAGGGGACACACAGTAGGACAGACACATTTAGCAGAGATGATTTATTCTGCAGTTACATCTGTGTGTGGAGGAAACTGTTCCACTACTCCTCACTTACTCTCTCTGTGCTTGCTTGCTGATGCTGTCACATCAGTAGTAAAGCAAGTGTAATCCCCTGAACAGAGGCTGTGAAAATGCAAAATAACATAATACTTGTCCCTTTGTAAGGAACTCATCCAAATACTTCACGTCAGAGAATCAGTTCAGGTGTTTAATGCTGAGGGACATGAAAAATGCAGAGGGTCTTGTAACCAGTTTCCAATGAATTTTCAACTGTGACAACAATTGTCATTAGTTCTGCTTCACAGTAGCACTTAAACTGTATATTTGGCTATGGGACAGATGAATTTTGTAACAATTGCCCATTCAAGATCCTGAGATCTTGGCTGGAGTGCACTGGAAACAAGTAGGCTGGAGTGAAGGGATGCTGTGGCTTTTTGAGGAATGAACCTGGGCAAGTGCAGCTTCCAGAAGGAGCAGTTTATGTACCCTGAAGCAAAATACGGAAAAGTCTTCATGGGTGGAGTTGAGGGAAGTGCAGACAAATTAAGAACACAACCCTTATTGCAGAATCTGTGAATTCCAGTCTCTGTACATGAACCTGAGTAAGTGCAGTGAGTTGGTAACACACTAAAGATCACTGAACAGTGAAGGGGTGAAATAAAGGATTTAATTCTGTCCATTGAACCACATCTACTTGGTTCACTCTGAAATGTGTTCGTTGCCTTGCTCTGTCTCCAGGGCAGTGCTGTGCAGCTGAAGGAGGGATTTTTTTTGCTCCCTGACTTGATAAAATTCAGTGTAAAAGTTGCTCAATGACCCCCACCCAGCTGACTTCAGGTTCTGTGCCAATTTCAGACTTTGACTTTTGTAATGCAACAAACATTTTTGTTGTTTGCATTAAACGTGGGACAGGCTTATTTGCTTGCAAGATTTGAACCTGTCCTGATTTGTAGGGAAATGTGCACAGTTGAAAATTTGGTAGGTGTAACAAAGCTGGTGGATCCTTCAAGAAGCAGAAGCTGTTGACAAATCCTACATCAATATTTTCTCCCCTAATTTCTCTATGTAAATTTTAAAATATTGAAACGTTTTTGAAATTTAAGATACAAAGATAAAAATACAAAAACTGAACGATATAACTTCACTAAAAGAAGTGAAGTCTTTGTTATTTGAACAGTTCAAGGGATTTTTCCGTTGGTTTTCAGATGCTGGACAAATTAAAGGATCGCTGGATGCACACTGGTCTGTGGAGAAACCTGGAGGGGGTTAAAACAGTCATTGCAGAGCCCCAGGGAGGGGCCAAGAGTGACTTTGATGAGCTGCTGAAAATATACTATGATGCAATCAAATGTAAAGGGGAAAAAGGTATGTTCTTCACAGGTACAAAGTAGCTGATCCAGATTCTTCAAGTAAAATTCAAGGTTTAACATTTTCTTGGAGATACATATTGTTTTGTATAATTAATTACCACTGTATTATATAGTGTAAAATTATTTTTCAAGTTGATGGTCAAAATCACAATAGCATAGATCAAAATGGAGTTAATCTCATCTCTTGAACAAGTCTCTACTATTTTAACCACTCACTTTTTCCAGGCTGATACACAGTGTATTATACTATATCATATTTAGCTCTTTAAAAGGCTGTGGTGACAGTTTCTCCTGATACTCAGCCTCTCGCTGGGAATGATTTGTGTGTTCCTCTCTGGTTGCAGGTGGAGCACTCCTCATAGCTGTGTGCAGAGGGAAGGTCAGTGAAGGGCTGGACTTCTGTGATGAGAATGCCAGGGCAGTTGTAACCATTGGAATCCCCTTTCCCAATGTGAAGGACCTTCAGGTAGGATACCAAGTCAGAGTTATGCTTTATTTTTATCTCATGTTTAAAACTCTAAATATGCACAAAATACTTTTTCTCTGTGTTTACCTTTGAACTTCTCTCCATTCCATCCGAATTCTCGGAGTTCCCTCGCACAGGTAAGAGCAGGAGCAGCACAGTGTCTTGTGGCCTCATTTCTGTCATTCTGAATAAACAAACGTCTTGTTGGATGTCAGTTTTTGTCTGACATGGCCACTGAAAGCTGTTGCTTTGTTAAAGTGCCTGTTAACTTTGTGCCTACCAAGCAGCTGGACAAGTTTCCATCTTGCCTTGCCTCTTTTCATGCACTGAAACTTGTATTGTTTGTGTAGAAATGAAGGAACTGCCTGACTTCTGTAGTGGGATATTTGGCTGTGAAGGTCTGGGATAAATGCTGGGAAAATACTGCTTTAAATAAGGCAGGTTATTTCTGAAAACAGCTGGAAAGATAAAGATTGTTTCATTATGTTAATTATTTTAGAATATAACTGTGGATGTCACACTGATCTCAGTATGTCACCTTCCTAATCTCCACTGCCTTCAGTGTAACCATGTGCCCCACTTGAGCACAGAGAGGAACTGGAAACCTTTTCCAAGCTTGTGCTGCTTTATTAGCTTGCAATTTTGAGGCATGAATTTATGACATAACATAAACTCTTCCTGGATACTGAGGACAGGACTATTTTGAAAATTCAAGCTTCATGTAACTTTAGGCAAAAACTTGTAAGTGCCTTGTAAAAATAGTATTTTGAAATGTCTCCAATTAAATAAATTTGAAACTGTTTGTATTTTTCAGGAGGTGGTGAAAGCAGCATCCTGTTGCTTGCACTGCTGTGTAATTGCTCACCTCAACACTTCCTTCCTTTTGACTTGAGCAGGGCTTGTCTGACAGACAGATGATGTTCCATTAAAGCTGAAAGGAAAATAAAGCCAATAAATATATAAAAGTATTTTTCTAGACTTTCTACTTACTGAAAAAAGAATATTTATTATTGGCTAGTTTGTAATACCACTTCTTTCTAGAGGTCTGTGCCACTGGGGTGCTCACTCAGCTGCTCGTAGTCACTGTCACTGCTCTGTCCTGTGTGTTCCTTCAAGAACTTTTGGGATTCCTTTGTGAAGCCAAGAAACAAAGTGAAATATCACAGAATAAATAAATACCAGGAGCAGCTGGATTCTGGGTCTGTGTAATGCCAAATCAAACAAGAAATTCATAGGTTTGCACTTGAAAGCCCAAACAGGCTCAGCTTTGGTTTGAGAGATGTGTTCTGAGCTTAAGTGAACAACCAAAGGCTTCTTTGTTGTCTGCAGCATGTGCCTTAATTACAGCCTTGCTGGGAAAAAGCCACATCCTATGAGGAGCTGTAGGCTTGTGTTAGTGGTGGCTGCCCAGTGCAGCCTTCCTCCAGTGTTTGCATAATTCCTTGGAGCACTGATTCAGCCACAACATTTTTTTGTCTTACTAAAATATAATGCACTGTACTGTAGTGTAAGAACATTCCCACTCAAAGAGTAGTCAGCACTCTTTCTGGAGTTACAAATGCTGTTTTAGGAGCATGTGCTGATATGGTGTTTTGGAAATCCTTCGTCTGTAGTATGGCTGGAACTTGACAATTAATGCCAAATGATTTGCTGAAAGGCAGTGTTTTTCATTTCTAAATGATACAAAAATAGATTGAAAAGAATGTGTCATGGGTGAATTATCTTCACAGTGGATTATTTTCCTTAAGACCAAAACACTGTATTTGATTTTGCCTTGAATCCAACCAAATATTTCATAGAACAGATCACAGGCAGTGCAGCCCATTTCTGATAACTACATTTTAAAAATCACTTCTGTTGAACTATTGTTTTAATTAGATTGAAGAAAACCCTTAAATTTTTCAGTAGAGCTAGAAACACTGGCTGCCAAATTGCAAGTAGCTCAAGGTTTGAGTGTGTGTGTTTAGAGATGGGAATGCCCAAAGCTCTGCAGTGATCAATTCTGGATGAGAGAAGGGCAGGCACCAGTCTCTCAGCATGGGATTTGCAGAGCTGGTGCATGGCAGTGCTGGAGGAAATGGCTTTTATTGTAAATGTCTTTAAATTGAACTGTGTTTTGCTTTGCCCAAGGCTTTAGGTTTATCAGATTCCCCCCCAAATTCTGGATTAATGCACATTTCTTTTAGCAGCTGAGTTGCATGATGGATAAAGTGAGGGAGAGTCACTCTGTGTACTGAAGAAGATGAACTTGTACCTTTGTAGCAACATAAGCAGAGATACTAAAATGTGGAAGATTAAACATCTTTCTCAGCTCAGGAAAGGACTTGGAATTCCCAAAAGAAACAGTTAAAATTTATAGAATAGTTACATTTGCTGTTATGATACAGTTGGTTGGTGTTTCTTTAGATTTTGTAGGTGAACCAGAAAACTGGGTAAACCCCGGAACTTTTTGGGAGGACCTTGAGTTTTCAACAGATTTAAAATTCAAACCACAGTGACACAGGTCAGGTTAGGCTTACACAGACATGGAATTGTGCACACAGGTACAGGTGCTGCTCTCACACAGCAGTAGGTGCTCAGTAGATGTAGCAGATGAGGAAACTGATAAGATGATTAATAATGACATTCCTTTAAAAATAGGAAATGCGAGTGATTAACAATTCCCTGGGAATACCCATGAATTATATACTTCTGGGATTGGTTTAAATCACTAAAAAGTGCTCAGTTTCTACATGAAAAAACACTTGAATGTCTGCTTTTTGGGTTAATAAAAGTCTTCTTAAGCCTCAATTCCATAACCCCTTACTCCTGCACAGAGCTTTTACTTGTGTGAGTAATCCCTTTAATGCTCCCAGGACTGTGCACAACCAAAAGGGTTTTGTGGAATTGGACCTTTGGAGGCCAATATTTTATGTTGGCAGTTTGATGTTGGCTCATCTCCACTAATATGACTTGTCTGTGATCAACCTGCTTTCTAAATATGTTTTATGATTTGCAACTTGATTGAATAGCAGTGAACTGTAATATTAGAGGCCATAAATAATGTGACAGAAAGAGATGTATAATCCCACATACGTGTTATCTGATGCTAACATTCTGCTAATTAACTTCTGTTAGATATTTTGAAGTGTAGCATTTTGGATCCAGACATCAATCTTGAGCAAGAAACTCATTGTCAAGCCTGATGAATAATATCCAATTTTAGTTTTTCCATATGTTTGTGCTAAATACATGCCACAACTCCAGGTATTAAAGGGCAAACATTTGGATTCCTTAAGTAACTTTATTCTTTTAGAAGGTATAGTGTTTTCTGCAGAGGCTTTAAAGAGAATAATTAAGTTTCACTGAAACATTTTAGGCATATTGTATCTTAAGTACACTCATTTTCACAAAGAGAAGAATCTAAAACACTTAGTGTTAGGGAGAAAGAAATGATTCAGGCTCAGAAGTGGATCTGATTATAAACAAAACTGATTGAAGAAAGAGGCCAAACCCCTAATTCTGTGTTATTGAAAATGGTTTCATATTGCTGAAGAATCAGGTTGCTAAAACAAAATAATATAAATGTTCAAGGATTGCTCCAAGCTCTGGTGCTCTCAATGGTAGGGTTTGGCTCGAGTAAAGCAGGAAAATTTATTTCAGAGCCAAAAATGACTTCTTTGGCTGTGACCAGGATTTCCTCTGCCCACCTCTGGGACCTGAAAGTAGAGGTAGGAAAATCTGATTTTGGAGCCAAGTGTGACTTGTTTAGTTCAAGTCATAATTTACTGTTCTTACCTTGGGGAGCTGAAAATAAAGCAGCTCGCTCTGAAATGTTGATAATGGGCAGCTCTGAAGTGCAAGCACTAAGCTCCCCTTCCCAGAGAGCATTTCTGCACTTCCACCTTTCCAGATGCTTTTGATCCTGGTACAGTAGAGTGTATTAATCATGGAACAGCCAGGAGAACTTGACCAAAATACAGGGGAAAATGCAAAAACGGCAAACTCTGTCACATCAGTAGATGTGCAAGGAAAATAAACTTGATAAGGCTGGGAGTTCTGAGCAGTGGCATTAATGAGAATTATTTCCCATGGCTGCTATAAGGTGAATATTTTCTTTATTGTTTCCAGTGTCATAACTTGTAACACGAAGGAAAACATCAATTACAATTTTCTGGGTCATGTATAACTTACAATGATACAAAAATTTTGCAGCTCTTTGGCTGAAGTTTCTTCCTCCTTTCTCAAGGGCTTAAATTGAGATATTTCTATCATTTCAGAATAATGGCATATTCCCAAATATTTAATTTCTGATCCTAGTGGCAGTTTTAAAACCTATATGCTTTGTCTCCATTGAAAGCAGAAAGACTCTTGTGCTACATAAGTGGTTGCTGAAATAATTCCTTTATTATTTAGCACATTCCAGAAAAATAAAAATTTCTAAGGAAATTATTGTTATTTTAACACTTAATTTAATTATTATTATGCTTAACCAGAGTTGAGAAACATCCCTTGCACTGTATTAATTTCAAAAAATTACCAATATAAAGTGGAGAGCAAAAAACCATTTTGGGAAACCCAAATATCATGGGATATTATTAATTGAATTTCTTTGAGAGGGAAATACTGAGTAGGGGAAAAGTGCAGTGTGTGTTTGTGTGTATAAATATATTTCTAATTTCTGTAAGAGGCCATCCTTTCAGTCAGGTCTTGTCTCGCAGCCTCGTGCTGGCAGCTCCTGCAGTGCTGTGGTAGCACTGAGTTATCTCAAAAGCCTTTTGCTTTCCACTTTTCCACAAAGAAGAATGGTTATAGAAAATCAAAGCCATCCACACTCTTCTTGCACCCAACAGAAATTATGTTAATTAAGAAAAAAAATTACTTGAGAGGTTCAATTTGTGGGAGTAGCTGTAAGATCCTGCGGGATACAGTGTTCCTGTAGCCAGGAATGGGAACATGTGAGTTCAGTGTGACAGGTAAGACAAGTGGATGGCATTTCTGTCCTGCTGGTGCAAGGCTAATGTCAATGTGTTGGCACAGATCACAGAAATCATCTCTGAATATATCCACAAGTTACGCCTTGGGATAAATCATCCAGCAAATCAAAACTTTTCCTTTACGTTTCATAGTTTACTTTCCCGATCCATACAAAAATTTCCCAGTGATCTTCTTGTGTTTATCTTGTCCTTAGCAAGTAGTGGTGACCTTTAAGTTTTAACTTTACTGTCAGAGCGTGTTGAAAGCTCTAAGAGTGAAGCTCTCACCTTGGGGATTTGTAGGGATGAGTGACACTCACACTCCGCCTCAGCCACGGCACACGGAGCACAGGCAGCAGTGTTGGACCTCAAGGGAACCTCCCGGATTTTTTTCACTTCTGCTTCACTGGAAATGGATTGAATTTTCTCTTCAGAGCAGAGTTTTGGTTGCATTAGATTTTAATCAAGTCACTTGTTCACAGCCCCTCCAAGCCTGAGATGAGTAGATGGGCCTGGGGTGAATGTGCTACAAGATTTGTCAAACGGGAAAACTTCCAGATCTCGGAGATGCCACGTGGTGTGGCTGACAATGCTGAAAGTGTTCAGGGCTTGCAGCGTTACATAAGCTTCCCATCCCTCTCAGACTGGGATTAAGAGTGAGAATACTGGGAAAGCATTTGGCCATAAAATACCTTGTGAGCTCAGAAGAAAAGGAACAGAGCTTAGCACAAAGCAGGAGGTGCTGGTTTGCTGCCCTGGGAGATGGCACTGGCCAGCTCTGGTACACAGGAATTTGCCTTTGCTTTTTTGAAGTCACATCTGATATTTAAGGTTTTGGCTTATGGAGAAACAAGCCATCAGTTTTTCCATATATAGTTGATTTGGCACTTTTGTGATATTTTTTTCTCTTTCAGTAACTTTTCCTAATTTTGATGTCTCTGTTCACATTGCACTAGTCAATCCCACAGATGCCCAAAAACCTTTCCCTGTTTACATGCAGCAGTCTGTGAGATATAGCAAGTCTGAGATCTGGATTGCTTTCCTTATTTTATTCAGTGTTATCCAAGGAAGGCAATTTTTATCAGTGCACATAGAAATTTTCAGGCAGAAAAGGTCACCTGACCAATTTCTGTGTAACAGCATCCCAGTGATAATTGAGCAATACAAATTATTGATCATGTCTCATCCACAGTATTGCTGTGCTCACAGTCGGGGGGCTTTGTGGTTGTTTTTTTAAGGAAATGCAGTATTTTTATGTGGAAATAAGAGTGGTTTATTTGTGTCTAGTGACCTTATTGAGGTATATGAGATCATTAGAATGAACTTAATAAATTATTGTCATAAACATAATCTAGTTTGGTAAAATACAGCTAATAAGCATTTTCTTATTCCATATTGTTTATATATTAACACTGCACTTGGAATGCTTTGGAGCATTTAAAGATAAAATCCTGCCATAATATCTTTTCCTGTGGGCTAATAAATGGAAACATTGTGTTTAGCCACAGCTTTGAGTGGGTCTGTGAGGAGTGAGGATGTTTGAAGCTTGTTCTGTGACTCACCCAGCTCTTTACATGTGCATTATTTGTCTTAAACCTCACAGCCCTTGTTACTGCTTTTGAAGTGAGGGGGAAAAGTGAAATTCTGCCCTGTTTAATGCTGCTTCTATTTGAGAATTTTCAGATGTAAAAGAAAAGAAACGGGTTTTCATTTCTTAACTTTCCTGTACTTACAAACTTTTATGGTTCCTTGGCTTTCGTCAGGAGGAAAGTAGATGGCAAGTATGTTCCTGAAAAATTCTAATTATTGCTATTTCAGGTGGAAGAGAGACTCTAAGTGGACACATGAGATTTTTAGGATGGGAGATTTGCTTCAAAAACATTTTTATGTCTTTTTTGGGATGGAAGTGGGGAGTGACCACCTGGTATTTTTTCTGCTTGTTTGTTTTTCAGACGTGGGGAATGAGTAGATGTTAAACATGAATGTGTCTTTTAAAATTTTTTTGGATGATGTGAGCAATGGTCTTTGTTTTCATTACTACTTTTCCTCTCATAAAACCAGAGAAACAAGTTGGTGGAATACCAGAAAACATTTATATCCATTTTCTGGTTTTTCTTTCCATGGAGGGGAGTGTTGGGGAGGGAAAGGCACAAGCAGATCCATGTGTGGATGTGCCACCTACACGTGTCCATGCACTGACACAGGTCCAGCTATTTTTGCCTTTTTCAGCTGTTGTCCCTTCCTTTAACCAGAGAAACGCAGGTTTAGATGAGTCCAGTTTAGCTCCTCACAGCAGTGCCTTTGTGTCCATGAGTTCTGTCTTGGCTTTAGACTGCTGGGGAATCTGGTTTGTCATCCCCAGGATCCAAACTGGGCAGCATTTTTAACCTAGCAGAGGAAACAGGAGGCAGTTGAAGATGTTTGTGGGGCGATGTCCTGTCAAGGAATAGGCCTGGCTTGTTAAACAGAAAAATTCTGAGCTGTTACTAATATTTGTTTCTAAAAAGCAATCAATGGCTGCATTTGGCTAAGTAAATGCGTTAAATGCATTTACAAACCCCTCAAACCTTTGCCAGATGAAGTAAAAGCAGACACAGTTTATTTCACTGATTTAAATTGCACAAAATTTAAAAATGAGATTGGCCCATTTAACCTTCATATTGTGGTACTGGCACTGTTAAATCAGTGGACAGTATTCTGATTAATTTTTCTTTAGAAACAATTAATCCATACTGGATTGGTATTGCTAAATGTTAAATACAGCCCTAGGTTTGCTAATTTTGAATAAATCTGGTTCATCCTTGCTGAAAAGGCAACAGGCTGCAGGTTCTGTGTCTGAATTTGCAGCTTATTTTGGAGGTCAAAATCAAGCTGTAGTTTTTGAGTTAGCCTTCTCAGCTTTGTGTCATAAACTAACTGGTACAGTCCTGGGTCATCACAGTATAAATCCACTTTATTGATTTATATATCACTTAAATCCTGAATAAGTCTGAGTTTCTTGATGTGAAGGAATGTTACCACAGGTACCTTTTTAAAATATCTAATGTAACAAATGTTATTTAATGTTGTTATTGTCATTGGAGGAAAACCTCTATTGCTAATTTTGTTTGAAAAATACTTGAAAATCCTTTTGAGTTGTAGCACAAACTGCCTCAAAGTATCTTTCCAAGCCTTAAAAAAAAAAAAAAAATTGTTCATGGCATTTATATTTTTTTTGCTGCTATTGCTCAGTTAATATTCCTGAGTGAAAGATGTCGAACTAATTAAGCATTAAAAGAAGGAGAGGTTTGCAGGTAGAACGTGGGGAGATTTGAGTGAATGTGGCTGTGCCCGTGACCTCCCAGACAGATCAAAGCCTAATCTGTGTGACAGCTACAGGATGGCAGAGCTTGCCAGGGGCCTTGTGCTGCTCTCTTTGTCTGGAAATCCTGCCCGAGAGCTGGGAGGATGTTTTTAAGGATGAACAGGTAAAAGTAAAAGGCTGTCTTTTGACATTTTAACTAATCCCTTCTAGCCTGTGGTTTACTGCACATTCTGGATATTTGCTAGCAGGAGGGACTGGCTTTTTCACATATGTAACATGTCAGCTTGAATCGGGCAGTGATGTGATGGGTGGGGATGCAGGAGTTATACAATGAAATAGATTCTGATTGCATTAAAATGACATGCTCTGGCCTTTTACCTTGAGCAGACTCACAATGCAAAGTGAACTCTCAGCAATGGGAGTTGTCATCTCCCGCTGAGACAGGAGCATTTAAGTGAGAAAACAGAATGTTTCTTTTCTGTTAACCCTTTTGAAATTCAAAGAGAGACGTTTTAGAGATACGTTACACACTTAGAGCAAGGGAATGGGGTTAAAAAACCCCAAACCCCATGGGGTTTTATATTAAAAAGAAAAGGGGTGTTATATAATTTGAGCAATGAAATGTCATTGTTGATGTGCATACAGCAATAAACACTTGGTAATGCTGACATGTATTAGAAGAATGAATGTAATGTATTTTATTGAGATGATCTGCCTGGTGTGCAGTCTCCTGTTACTTCAATGGGTTTATGCACATATTTAAAAGTATCATTTTTTCAGTAAGACGCAGGACCAGTTATTCCAATCCTGTTTTGCACGTTCTGCTGGCAAAGTAAGAGGCTGCTAAACCTGCATTTGTTCCCAATGTCCATAATCTTATTGAACAAAATTCTTGAAAAGAGGAAATCGGTTTCAAACTAACAGGACTAGAAGACAAGTTCAAAATACAGGAGTATATTGTCATTGTTTATGTTTTAAAGGCTTCACTGAACTTTTCCAACCTCATTCCTGATTTCCAAGGGTGAGCAGTACCCTTTTCTTTCTCCAGGTGGTATTTCAGTTTGTAGAAATGCACAGATAAACCCAAGTTCCTTTTTAAGGAATGGTTTTAATGTTCACAAACCACTCAGAAGAAATCATCTTCTGTTTGGAAAATTATAAAAGAAACCTCACATGCCAGTCAGTAAATTCTGAGTGACTGGAACAAATATTAAATCTGTGAAATCAAACTGAATTTACTTTCTGGCTGTAAAGATTGAATTTGTAAATTTGACAGGCAATTTAAAGGGCATAAGTATATAAAATAAAATTTCTTACCCAAATGCAACTTGAAAGTTACCTGTCAGAAGAGGTTAGAAGTCTGCTGTTTTCTCTCCTGAAGCGTGTCCTTTCACTTGTCAGTTTAGAAAGGTTAATACTGTACAAAAGAGCAACAGAAAGACCCTTTTTGGTGTAGTTTTTGTGTCTGTTAAAAAAGATAAAATTTAGTCCCCTTCTCTGAATAATAATAATAAATCCTTTTGATATATTTTTTGGACCAGTGTATGATGTTCTAATGCAAATTGTTCAGGTTCAGACCATTGTGTCAGGAGTTATCCATGTGAGTGGGAAGGGGAGGCAGGGGATTTCTTTTGCAGTTGATTCCAGATCTGCTTTTGAAGCATCAGGGATAGAGTGTTTTTAAAAAGGGGGAGCCTATTTTTTTCCCCTGCCTTATGCTCCTCTCGACCTGCAGGCCTTGGCTTCCCCTTCAGCCAGTGAAACATTTCCAAACCACAGAAGGTGATGCCAAGCTGGGAATGAGGCTTGGTGCTGCTGCCTTCTGGTACTTGGGAGAGGCCACTCTGTCTCTAAAGCTCTTTCTCAGCTTCCGTAGAGGAAATAAAGTTGTATTTGCTTAACCCTCACTTGAGAAAAGTGGGGTCTGGTCCCAGCATTAGATGAGGAGTTGGCATTTGTGATAAAGGGAAGGATGGAGATCTCCAGTGGATCATTTCCTTACAGGAGAGCCAATAAAACTGGGGTCTGGAGTCCATCTACTTGTACCTGTTTGGGGTTTTGATTGTGCTTCTCTTGCTGGCACAGAGATTTGGGTAAGTGTGTGATTCTCGTGTCGTTAGATTTTAATTATTGGAACAGATCACACTGAAGAGTAATTTTAGAAGCTGTAATTGGTTAGTGTGCAAAATATAGAATCGAAACACTGGAGCACACTTTATATCTTCTCTTATTTATGTTTGCTTGTTTTCCCCTTTCAGAATATCTCCTTTTCAACCTCATTAATAAACCCAATATTTTATGGTTTCTTTCTCAGGTTGAATTAAAGAGGAAATACAATGACCAGCATAGAAGTACAAGAGGCCTTTTATCAGGGAGTCAGTGGTATGAAATTCAAGCTTATAGAGCGCTCAATCAGGCTCTGGGAAGGTAAGATAAAACTAAATAAATTTGTAGAACTTTTTTTGGTGTGAAATCCGTAAGGATCTATTCCTCACTTTTATCACAAAGGGGATAAATAAGGCCAAACCCCTCATATTGCAGATATTGTCTCTTGAGCTGCTCTGTGCTGACAACTCTGATTTCCAACCTATTGTGCATTTGAGCATTGTTATAATTCAGAGGTTTTGTTTTACACTCAGAATCCACTTCAGTTTGGTTGCAAGTTCGATTGTTCACAGTCCAGAAACAGGTAAAAAAGCATTAGCAGGGACAAATAGTTCTGGAGCTTATAAACCAAATGAAAATTCTTGGGTCTTTTCAAATGCACTAATTGTTCACACTCTCAGTGGGCTCACAACAGTTGTTTGATATTTAGCCTACAAGTATTTCTGAAAGGGAGAAATAGCAGTGGGGTTTTTCAGCCCTTTGCTAAAGGTCAATTCAATTGTCGTGCTCACTGATCTCTTTCCAGATTTAGAAGTAGTGGTATAGCTTCCTTTCCTAGATGAAAAAATTCCCCCCAAATGTTATTAACAGGGTAGAATTAATTCATCCTCCTTCAACAAAATTTATCATATAAATAAAGATTAGAGCTGGCATCCATATCTGTCATAGGTGCTGTGCCTCTGTCAGGGATACACAGAGGTACAGCCACAGATTTATAGGCGAGAAACATCAGCTGGAAGATTCTTCTTGTTTGAATTAGTCCTAATGCAAATGTGATGACATAAATGAAGGCTTGGAAAGAAAATGGAGAGAAATAGTAACATTAGCAAATCTCATTGTGAATTCTTGTTGTTACAGGTCTGATTTCTTAGATTCCTCTTTGGAATATAAGAGCATTCGTTAAAATTTCTTGAGAAAAATCTCAGTTGTGGAATACAAATAAGAAATTAAACTGAAGTTCTGTCACTGTGAACTAAGTTTTAACTTAAATCAAGTTTTAGTGACAATGATTGTATAATTTATCATTTGAATCAAATTATGCTGTTCTAAACTTAAATGGAGAAAACAGACTTCCATTCTGACATAAATGTGTAAGTTACTTATAAAACCATGAGACAAAGCTCTTGCTAACCTGAGATGTGGTGAAGGATGACAGTGTATGAGGATCTTTTTTTTTGGCAGGCAATATAGAAATCCAAATAATATTAAAAATAATACCAACACATGAAAAGTGACTATTAGATGATTTCTATAGGCCTCTAACAACTGAATTAGCAGCTCAACAGTATTTGATCTGTAGCATAATTAATTTTCTTACTAAAGAGAGTTAGGAATAACCTGTGGCTTAGAAACAAAAAGTACATAATTACTTAAAAACTTGCTTCCAGTTTTATCAGTCTATTTTTTCTTTTACACGTTTACATATTCTCCTTTCAGTATTTACACTATCCAATTGAGAGTGGAAAATAAATTATGTGGTTTGATTGGCTGTTGAATATTTGTGTGTGGTTTTTTAATTTAAATGTTTTCATGTAGGAAATTCAACAAATGAAGGAAAATGAAGCTTTTGTGACATCCATAACAATTTTTGGTGCCTACAGTAGAAAAGCACTTCCTGTATCATTCCAGCTGAGTCACTGCAATCCCTGCTTCCTGATCCCCACAGATTTTTGCTGCATGCCCTCTAATTGCATAAACTTTTACAAGTTACAAAACTCTTTTTTTGTTGCTCCCTTTCAGGTGTATAAGGCACAGGAATGACTGGGGGGCTCTTATTTTGGTTGATGACCGGTTCCGGAATAACCCAAATAAATACATCACTGGTAAGGGGCTGAAATCTTGTGGGGAATGTTCCTAATGTTGACAAGTAGTGAAAACTCAGAATTGCAGAAATATGGTTGTACAAATACAGGTGAGTAGGAAAAGTCAGAATGAACCACAACCATGGAACACAAATTGAAATGCTGAATATTCGGTATGCAACAAGTGTTTTCTGTTCTTAGTTTTGTACTGGGTAGAAATAAATGCTGATGAAATAAAACAGATTATGTACACTACCTTAATAAATAAAAATTAGAAAATAAACTGCTTTTTGCCTTTGTTCCTGCCCTGTTTAGCTGGGCAGAGCTGAGCTCACCAGCCCATGCTGGGCTTAGTCAGCAGGTGGAGCTCAGCTGCTGCAGTTGAGTCCAACTCCTTCTCTGATGTGTCTTTTGTACTAAAAATACATTTAAATTATTTAAGTAAACAGAAGTAATTCATGTAGTAACACAAATAATCTGTATGTTCAAGACTTGGTAAGATTCCTTTCTCTACAAAGTAAAACTTCACAGAAGAAAGAAGTTCTCTGTTATTGGTTTTCTTGTTTGTTTATTTCTAAATTGATACTCAAAGAATATTTAAATGGGTTCAAAAACTCTTTCTAAAATCAGTCAGTTTTTACTTCATCCTCGTGGGCTCCATCATCATCTAAACAGCTGTTATGCTCAAGACATCTGGTATTTGAGAATTTTAAATATTATTCTAATAGGAACAGGTTGCATTAGATTGTAGCTGTAGAGCAGTTGTGATTCTTTCTGAATATCTGAGTTACTGTTACTTAATCTGACACAAAGTTGTAAAAAGCTTCATTATATTCTGATTTTCATCAAACCCTGTTCATATGATGATAAATAGCTGTACTCTGTGTAAGTTGCTTTTAAATAATTCATAGTAACAAGCAGAATGAACACTCAGACATAAAGGAAATATTGTTATGTTTATGCAATGCAGCAGTTTGAACCTAAATAAAGCCTAGTGAAAAAAGTAAAGGTCTCTTAATAGAAAAAGAAGGATATTAGTGATTGACTATCACTATTGATTAAATCAAGTTCCCAGCCCTGGAAAGGAGGAATTGCGTTATTTTACTTTCTTGAAATCTTTAGGATTGTGACTATATCTAATAGAAATACTTGCAATACCAAGGTACTACTTACTGATGTGAGAAACCTGGTATTGGTGATGTCATTTTGAAGTAAAACTTTATTTTTTCCTTAGGATTATCTAAATGGATCCGTCAGCAAATCCAGCACCATGGAAGTTTTGACAGTGCCCTGGAATCCCTGCACGCGTTCGCCGTCAGGAACCAGGGAAGTGGGGATTGTTCCTCAGAGCACAGCACTGAATTCCCCCACGTTCCTTCACATTCAAGGGACCTGTCACAAGGCTCTCAGCAAGAGGCAGCTCTTCATCTGTCACCAGATGTTCCTGCTAAAAGCAAGGAGCAAAATTTGGGCCCAGAAGTTGATTTTCCCACAACCATCGGCTCAGTTTCTCCTACAGCTTCGAATCAGCCAAGGAACATCATGGCAACAGTGAAACAAAGTATGTTCATTTCCATGAGCAGTTTTAAATGTGGAGTTGCATCTTTTTTGGAAAAAACAAATGGTTTTTAAAATTACAGAAGTGCTATAGTGGAAAATTATAATTATTCACAAATGTGGATGAGCTGTGCTCAACAGACTGAAATTAATTCTCATTCCATCTGGTTGTCTTAAAACAATAATGTTTGATAAGTTCATAGTACAATCAGAATGTTTTCACTTAAATTTCTTTTTCCATTGAAGAGAATTTAAAATCTATTTGAAACACACCAAGATTAACATTATTGCTATGTTAAATGCCCTGGTCCAAACTGCATCTGTTGTTTAGACATTGCTGTGAGACACCTTCCATGTGATCTCCTCTAATTCCAGCTTCACAAGTAAATATCCATTCCTAAATTTTAGGAAAGCTTATGACTTAATTTCAATCGAGCAAGATGTGATTAAGATAAGAGCACAATAATAAAAGATGACAAATTTCAAATCCAGTGATACTCTGCCTGTTAGGCTATTCATTTAATTAAGACAATTCATGTGCAAAGGTACTTGTAACATCTGGGCTTTTGTTTGTATTGTTCTTAATGAGTATTGGAAAATAACTGTAAACCTGATAAAACTGGTCATTTTGATGTGCTAGAAATGCTGTAAATCAGTGGGGAAGGCAGATCCAATTCATTTAAATTCATTTATATTTTGTGATTTTTTTTCACAGGTGAGCCGAAAGTTGATGTAGAGAGTCATTCTCACCACGCAGAACAAAGAAGAAAACCTATGGACCCCACACCCCCAGAGCCAGCAACTAAAATAGAGACAGAAAAAGTGAATGGTTGGACTAATGCTGATTGCTGCTCTAAACCACTGACCTCAACACCTTTGCCTGCAGCCAAGAACTGCAGGTCCACAGCAAGCGGCAAACGAGAGCATGTGAATGGGCCCAGTGAACTTATTGATAGTTTAAATCAACACCAACCATCATTAATTGCAGAACAGAAACCAAATGGACCAGGATCATGTTTGGAAGCCACTCATTTTTCAGTTAAAGACCCTGAGGCTCCGGTTGCTGAAGAACATCCTGATAAGCTACAGCTTCCAGCTGAGCCCTGCAGTGAGTTCCCTTCAGCACCAAGGCAGGCTGAGCCTTCAACATTAAATGTGTCAGAGGATGAGGATGAGAGTATTTACTTCACCCCAGAACTCTATGATGATGCAGAACCAGAGGAACAGAGAACTGAACCCCCAGTTCCAGCATGTCCTACAAATGGGAGTTGGGTGGAATGTGGGAGCCCCACAGTCCCTGATGATCTTTTTGCCATCCACCCCTCAGAAACACTGAATGTGACTGAAAAGACTGAGGCTGGTGGCAGGAGCAGAAGTCCACATGGCATTCTGCAAAATGAGAGGAGTAGGGATAGTGCAGTGAATGCCACGGAGGTGGCTGGTGCAGCAGGAGCAGAGCAGGGAGGCTCTCAGGAGATGGACACCACGAAAAGGAAAATCAGCCTTTCCAGATCCCGAAATAAAGGTGTGTCACCTTTCCTGCTGGGCAGTAGTGGAATGTGGTGACAGTTTCTGTGGGAATCATGGTCAGCAGGGCTCACTCCTTGTCCTCATTTAACATGAGCTGCTCTCAGGCTCCGTTTCTCATGATACTTCGTTGGTTTTCACAGTGAGGGTTATGCAATATGCAATTTTCTATAGATACAATGAAGATTCTTCATCCTAATTGCAGGGCTGGAGGACATCGTGTCTGGGAATTCTAAATAGAAACCCAAGTAGGATCTGACTTGTCATTGTTGGCTGAGGAGGTTTGTCCATTACAGATTTAATGAATGCACCGTTAAATACAATCAAACAATTGTTTTTCCTCAGAAAGCAAAGCACCCATATAATCAAACTATGGTTTTCTGAATTTGTTAGGCCTTTTCAAAAAATAAAACATAGAGAACAGTATCTCTGCAGATCAAGTCATGTGATAGATTGACCCTAAATACCAGAATAGGTGTATTCTTCAGTACTTTGTTTCCTTCCAGTTTCTTACATCCAATGTCCATCAGGAGCTGTGCACATTTTGATATTTGATGAAGATGAGAGGCTTCTTCAGAGATCTTTCTTTGTTTTATGTAAAAGTTGAGGTTTCTTTAAATTTTCCCTTTGTGAGAGGATCTGATCTCTTGGTTGGATTCTGTGCGTATTCATATCAAAACCTGTTCTTATTTGTATGTCCTACAAGCACACTTTACATGCAATATATAAAACATAAATTGTACACAAAGGTCTTTGAATCTTTCCCAGTCTATTTTTTGAAGTATTTTAAATATTTCTTTTCATTTATTGCAATCAAAACAGCCAGGATTTTTCTGTAATAAAACATACTATGCCTGACTTTTCAAGAAAAGATTTTTCATTTCCATCGTCCATTGACATGAAGATGCAGGATTTTTGCAGCCTTTAGATTGGTTCATAGGTGTTGATATGTTTTAACTGCTGAAATTATTAACTGCTCATTTTCCACAGATTTCATCTAAATAACATTCTGACATCCATCTCTACAAAGCTGTGAATGTGTTTACATCACGAGGATTTAAATTGCACCCTTTCTTAATAAATGCATCTTTATAAAATTGGATGCTCTATTTGCAATGGCAAGAACACTTGGATTTCTTTAACTGGCAGTATTTGGCATAAGGCATTTGGTTCCATTTTTGCTGTATTGATGCCACCTAGGGATCCTATTTCCTTGGCTTAGGTTTCCTGGATTTCACTGGTGAGTTTGATCTGGTTGATACGGCAGAAACTCCGGTGTTGGAAACACCTGACACATCTAAAGACAAATATATTTAATTTCTGTTTAAGTAATGATGAAGTTACTGTTTGTAACTGGCTCTAGGACTGTCCTGGCAGCTCTGGCAGGTGCTTTGCTGCCACACTCCCCAGAATCCAATGATTTGATCCTCAGGAGTCTTTAATGGCTCAGTTTTCTTAAAGCAAATCTTCTGTACCAAAACACTCTTTGCATTTCTGTGCATCTAAATAGATGACAGAAATCACTTCAGCTTTGCCACTTGTCTGCTCATCCAGTGGCCCATGGCCTCGTATTTGTCTTGCAGAAGATTTGTCTGTCTTTAAATCCATAACATTAAAAAAAAGTAGAAAATCCATCTCCCTTTCCTTATCTGGAGCAGATTGCTCCTTTCTTGAGCTTGTGTTGCATCTTCCTTGGATCAGAAATCCTTAAGACAAGGCCTGCTCTGTGTCAAAGATTTTGCACTAATTTACAACACCTACATTTTATATCAGATTTCTCCTTAACCATTGTTTCTAAAATATGTATACTTGAAAAATTTCTATCCGCAAAAATCTCATGGATAAAACCAATGGATAAAAACCCTTTGTGTTACTGCTGGGTTTGGAAGGTAAGAGGGGTGGATTTTGTCTTTTGGTGTAAATTCCTTCTTAATTTGCCTTTAGAAGTGTGTTATTTATTATGTTAGAGGTAAGAATATACCTTATATTTAATATATTTATGGTGATTCCCAGAATTAAATGCTGCTCGGCCTGCAAATAGAAGAGAAGTCAATATATCAACTTTCCCAGAATTATTTATTTGGATTTATCACATCTATAAAGGCTAAATAATTGAAAATTCCTCTCCTACTTTGATATAGTAGCTTGGTATAATCTCTGCTGTCTAAAACAATAATAAAATCTTGAATTTATTCAAGGATTGAAAATTCAGAGGAGATGCAGGAGAAGGAAAGTTCCTGTTAGGCAAAGGGGCTCCACCCAAGAGAGAAAGGTACCACATAAAGTGCCTGTTCTAAGTGGCTGCTGCTGAATGTTAAGGTGCAAGGGAATTAAGAATGATTTATTGTATAGTTTTTAAGTGAAATAATACAGATGAGATCGTTTCTTCATGCTCTGCATGGTTTGCTGCAGATCCCTGATTTACACACTCAATAGATACCTTTGTTTCTCATGGGGAACACAAAGGCACCAATCATCCCAGGCTCCTTTGCAAAATTCCTGACAAATTGATAGCCTGGAGTGTTATAGACTATAAAATACCTCTTATTTTATATGACAGTGTTTCCATTTAAGTGAGGTTAAGCATTTTTAGCATAGTGTATATTTTAATTATTAACTAATGTAAATGACAAACATTGACTCAGATTTCTGTGAGTATTTCAAGTCGTGTGTTTCTCTGAAGCAATTTTGATATATTTCATTGTATTTATATTTAATTGTCTTATATTTAAATGCTCCAATCTGCATAGTTAGTACATGCAAACCAGTGTTTACACATGTTTGTGTATTGCCTTGTTAGAAGGAAACACTCAACCAGCCTTGCAAGACAGGACTTTATTGTGTTGTCTGTGGAGCTGAAATCCTGCCCAAAGCAGAGGGTAAGATCAGTGTAACTCAGCTGTTTAATTGGGAATGATGGGAGTTCTGATTCACACTTTTACTTTCCCAGTTTTGGATGCTGGAGGGATATTTTAGAATAATTGGTTCATTTCTCCAGTGGATTTGGTAACTAGATAAATGAGTTATTAGAAATGGACATCTGCAGAAAGGCTTTTTGTGGGGAGAGAAGGGAGTTGTCACAATAACAACTATTTAAAATAAGAGCTTTTTCTGGCATATTTCTGTTGCTTGATTCAGTGGTCCTGTCTCACTGCCCTGTCTTGAACTACAGTGGCCATCTGATATTTGAGAGTGAACTGAAGGCAGCTCCTGACATTATGGGAGGCTGAAAGAAATTATTTGGAACACAGTGGCCCTTTCACTGGGGTGTGCTCCCTCTCAGGATTAGGTGTTAATTTGCTACCAGGTGCTGTGAGAAGTTTGGTAATACCTTGGCACAGTAACTCTGTGAATCCACTGCATTTTTTCATGAAACTATCAAAAGTCTGACTGAAAAGCCAGGTGATTACACTGCTCTTCTTCAATGTGTAACCTACCTTGTATTAATTTGGGTTTTAGCCCTCTGCTGACACATTGTGCAAAGTGGGGATTAGCTGCTTTTGGAAATTCTCTGTGTTTTTGTGAGAATTTTAATTTGGGAAGGTCTAAAGGCTGATAATGGTGGCAGCAATGCTGCTATTTTTAAAAAATAAGCTTCATCTTCAGGCTGCTGGGCCATGTGTGGTAATGACCTAATTACAAGATGCTGTCATCAGTTACACGCAGAAACAATTAGAGATACTTCATGCTTAAACAATCTTCTGAATCTGATGAAATCAAGAAAGGGCAAATCTCTTCAGCAAACCAAACCTGAGCTGGAGGATAGAGGGAAATATTCCATATTCTGGGCCTACTAAAATCATGCCAGTTAGAAAAGCCCACTTTGGGTAAAGGCAGGCCCAGGTCATGGAGGCAACTTGTTGCCTCTCTGTTTTTCCAAAGGAACCATAATGTGTATCCTTTAGGACTTGTGTAATCTCATCAGTATCATCATCTTATTTATCAGTATTTATCAATTTATCAGTATCATCATCTTCTGGGGTAGGATCAGTGAAATGGAACCACTGTGTTAAGTGAAAGCACTGAGGTACAGGAGTGTCTGCAGTTACCAGGGCCTGTTGTCAGCAAGAAGTTTTATGTTGTTTAAACTGAATCTCAGATGTCGATTGAGGAAAGTGAAAAAATCTGAAAATGAAAAAATAAATGGCTTTATTCAAAGTGGATTCAAACTCACTGGTCGATTTGGGAGTAATAACAAGGGGAAAATTATCTGTTGAAAAGTAAATTTTGGGCACATTAAAAATTTTAAATAAGGCCTTCTTCCAAGGGCCATTTACAGCAATAGAAGTCTTTTCACTGACTGCAGTGGGTATTGGATCTGGGCCTAAATTACCATCTTGTAAATGTGGAAAGTTTGCAGCATGGTTGAACAGTACTGTATTCAAACCCATGTGTGTATATAAGTCTTACACCCCACTTTTTAAATTATAGGAATTTTGAGAAAAGCTTGCTACGCTAATAGTGAACTGCAAATAATCTGGAAACTCTTCAGAAATACCAATATAAGAAGTAAAGAGTCCATTAATAATTGTATGTGTAAAGTAGATGCCATTGCAGAAGATGATAATGTGATGTTGGTCATCTCAGATGCTGCAAGTCTCAGTCGCCTTAAAGAAACTTTGAAGGTTTATCAGATGCCAGTGAAAGGTAAATTCTTGCTGATAAATACCAGCTAACATTTGTCAAGTCCTTTGACTTTAAATTAAAGACAACACCTTGTTTTCCTTCCTTGCCTGCAGATGCTTTTACTTTTCGTAATGTGTTTTTACCTCACGATCTATGTGTGGAATCTCCTCCTCTTGCCCCACTACATCATCTTATTCAAAATAGTATTTCCTTTTTGTAGCTTTAGGAAAAGAATATTTTGCTTCTAAAGCCAATGAAAGATTTGTCTTAAAGCAAAATATCAAATCTTTCAATGATTCTGGTATTTTTGTGTCCTCTTGCCAAGGGTTGTGAACATTTCTGAAAACCCCAGAAAATATTTGAAACAAGCATAGAAGTGCTACTACCATGCTGAAAGGTGGTAATCACAACTGTAAGCTAAGTTTTGACCTTAGATCAATGAGGAAGATTACTTTAAGTTTAGGAGAAGAAGATTGACTATTTTATGGAGTAAGGAAACTGAATCTTCCTGTCCACGGCACAACATTTGACAATATTAGAAAGCAGATAAACAGCAAACCCACGTGGGACAGTGGACTTTGTCAGGAGACTGGAAATGCAGGACTTGGTCACTGTGGTACTTGGCCAAGAAAATAAATTTTATACAGTTATTTTCTCTTAACTGGACTGTTAACAGCACTGACATCCCTTCCTTGGACCTTTTGGGGAAGCTCAGGGTGAGATTTTTCCTTCCTCGAAGCTCTGTGGTCTCTGCACCACTGAAAATGAGTTCCAGTGTATCCTCCACTCCCAAATTTCTTGGGTCCTTACGTAATATCCTGATGAAGATGATAAGGATAATGAGAACAGAATCCTTTCTAAATTAAAATCCATGAATTGGAGGTGTGTACCCCGTGGTTAAAGCAGAAGTGCTGTGTTTGATAGGAAATCGTTCCAGGTATCAGCCCATGGAACGTGGAACCCTTTGGTTCTTCGCCTGACAAAGACCAGAAGTGGATTACTTTAGTTCTTACGTGGCAATTCTGTTGCCCAGCCAGTGGTGTTGGGATGGCACAGTCAGTAATGTGTGATTTTTCCCACAAGGACTCATTTTTAGGAGTTCCTGAGTCCACAGGGATTAGTGAGCATTCTTTACCACCTTTCTGGCAAAATAAGAATATGACATTTTGAAATGCAAAATGCAACTTGTGACTTTGATCTGTTTTAAAATCCCTCTTGATGCCTATATAAAACACTTTTTTTTTTTTTTTCTTTTTTGAAAGACCTGCATGGCAGTTTATCTTTAAATGCTCTTTGGAATGAGAAGGAATATTCTCTGACAAGTTACTTGCAATGCAGGAGCTGTGTTATTCAGTCCATTTCTCCATGTCCTTTGATAGGAGCTGAGGTTACTCATTTCAGTAATAAAGTGCACTCATGGGTAAGTCAAATCAGTTTATTTTGGGTAATAAAATGATCACTGAATGATTTGTGTAGTAAATAGTAAAATACCGTTTTTGTAGAAGGTGGAATGAGCATTTTCTTTTATCTAGGTGAATTTTATATGATTCATTTAATTCCTACCACAGAGATTTTAAATTATGGTTAAGAACTGAGTCCAGGTCACTTAATATATTTGTAGCTGTCCATACCTAATTTGTTGCAGTGTCTGCAGTATTACATCTTATAAAAAGGGATAGGAAAATAGCAGCCATCCATGTCTTTCATGAAAGGAGAACCAGAACAAAACATATTTGCACAAGTGCTTTAGACTTGAATTTTCAGACATGTAGTTTTATGTTATTTTTGGCACTAAAAAAAGAAGTTAATCAGACCCTGAAGGATGAACATGGACACGGTTTAATGGAGTCAACAGGAAGAAATTTATTTCTAGGTATTGTATTTCCAACTGTGAGCAAACTAAATTCTCAATAGAACACTTGGAAATCTACTTGAGAAAACTCTGCATTTTTCCTGTACTCTTAGGAGTGGAGGGTGAGGCTCCATCCTGAGTGAGCTGTGCAGGTAAGCCCAGGACACCTTTGCCTTTGCTGCATTCTCCTTTATTTATACTGTGCAGATAAACATAGTGGAATTTAATGAGAGATTTTCGAGACTAAACCTTTGCCAAAAGCTGAATATGATCCTTATGTTTTGGCCTGCGTGTGTCATTATCAGCTGTGCAAGCTGTTTGAAATGCAGTGTGTGACAGTGTGAGGATGGGACAAGGTTTATGAAGCACTATTTGCCACGAATGTTGGGATTTCAAACACTGCCACTAAGATTTCATGGTGTTTTTAGCATTCATTTTGTATCAAAGATAATGAAATCTTACACTGAGGGAATTTATATTGGAAGAATGTGAAATAAAGGGATTCTCTGAGTATAGTGAGATGATTTTTTGTTTTATCTTCTGAACAAACTTTTTGAAAATAAGGAGCTCTAACCCTGCCAGGAAATCAGGAGCATTGTGTTCCACTCCTTTGTTGCCTCCCAGGAGTGGCTGTGCAAACCCAGCCCTGGCAGCAATTTCATCCATCCTGGGTCCAGGTGGGCACTGAAGGGGGTCTGTCTCTCCCATCCCTTCAGGTATAAAGGTGGGATCAACTGGGATTAGCTTGAAAGTGTAAAACAAACCAGTGTTTTGTTCTCAGCCTACCTGCAGGTTGAACTTCTGGGGGTTTTTAGCTAAAAAGACTCTCTTAACCTCCTGCAGGTTTTTTGAATGAGTCTCTTCCTTCCCATTCTTCCCTTATATTTCATCTCTATTCACTAGAAAGAAATCTTGGTAACCTGTAGGCCTGGAAGAGGCTAGAAAACCACATCTGGCTTTGGAGAGTCCTTCTGAGAGCTCCTGGCTTTGATAGAGACACATCTAATTTCTAATGCATGTCTTTGTTTCAAGGGAAGCTTGGGGAAAAAACCATCCCATCATCTTCCCCAGAGCTGGGAAACCACTGTCAGAACTGGCATCTCTGCTTTGGATCTGTTGCAAACCATGTTTTAGGAGTGGATTCATGTGCCACGTGACTTGAATGTGGGATTTTGGGGATGAGGAAGGAAACCACTAATTTTTTTTGTTTTCTATTTTGTGTGTGAAAATAACATCATTTATTTAGAAAGGTAGGATGGACTGGGGATGAATGATGCTAGAGGTAAATACACCTTTAATTTTATCATGTCCTTGCTTTCAATCCAGTGGCTGTTGTTGTCTGGTAATTGGGAATATATTCATGTAAATGAAGGCACATAGAACGAGTGAAAGGAGTTGAAAATGATGATTTATTATGTGCTGCCATAAACCAGAGCAAATACATCTGCATTAAAGTGAAGAAGCTGTGATTCAGTCAGTCTTAGCTCCCAGTTAGATACTCTTGAATACAAGATCCTGCTGTTGCTGAGCAATGTATTTGTGGAGATAAAATCAACATTATAGTTTATGCTGCTGCCTACCCTGTGTTAAATCATGTACATTGTCATGAGGTATCATGTGTCATCTTAAATTACTTTGTGTCATGTGCTGACTATAAATCAAGTACAGTTGGTCCTGGAAGGCAAGGAATTGTTCATTTAATAGAAATCACATTGCTCCAGCAAAGCAAGCTTAAAATAGAATCCCTGGATTTAAGAGCTGTTATTTACTCCTAGATTTGGCCATTGTTTAAATAGGCAATGCTGTATTCTCATGACTTAAATTTAAGATGGGATTAACAAATTACATTTTGTACATTTTTTTAACCTCCTTTTGAATCAATTTCTTCTACTGAAAATTAGATTTTAAAATTTACTGCCACATTTCTACAAATTCAATCGTATTGTGTGTTTCCCATTGACCTAGAAACCTCCATTCCCTTCTTCAGGCTTGACGTGAAATCAGTGCCGTAGAAATTAAGATTATTTTTTGTATTGCTTAAAATGCCCTAAATAATTGTATATTTCTGTTTGGGAGATGGAACAGAAGACAGTACTTTGGAATTAGAATATACTGGTGGCATAAACGTCGGGGTGCTTTAAGATCTAGCTCAGCTAATGTAATAAATGGCCTTTCAGATGTTAAAAGGCGAATGAAACCAACAATTAACATTTTAAACTTATTAAGGAGTGGTTGCTATCAGTGATTAGACAGTCAGCTGTTGAGACAGTAGCTTTTATATAACAGGATATTGTTTTGTTCATCATGTTACCACATTTGGCAAACTTTTATCTTAATGCGCCTATCGGGAATTCCAGTCTGACCTCAATCTGAGTAAAGCCCTCGGAGGGGCCGGAGCGGAGCTGGCGGGAGGTGCCAGGGCCCTGCTCACAGACTGTATATTTGTTATCACATGTTAATCAGATTCATCATTCTGTTTAATAAAGATTTCAGCTGCCACGCGAATGCATAATCGGCTATGTCTGAGTGCCCGTCTTTTGTCTCGAGCAGATTGCTAAAACTGTATTAAGCATCATTAGACAAAAATGACGACCTTATTAATTTGTCCTTTCTGTGTTTTCCAGCAGATTGGGCCTCATTATTATGCAAACACAGTACACAGAGCGGCACCAGAAGTAGCTCATTAATGTTTCTTTCCCTTCGTACGTAACAGATTATTATTGTGAAGTGTGCATGAAATAATTGCTAATTACGTGCCTCAAATTGTACAGTGATTGTCCGTCTAGGGTTTTTTCGTGTGGTTTAAGAGCACTGTAGAAGGCCATCAGAAGCTACAGGTTAATGGTGCTGAAGCAACTAAACCAAGGGAAGGGAATCACAAAACATGCATTTTATCACACATTTTCCTGCCTGCAAGGAGTAATTAGGACAGTTATGGATTGCTTTGTAGTTACGTCTCACTCTGCTGCTTATTGTAAAAGAAATTACTCCCAGCTGGCAAATAATTTAATAGATCTGTCTGCCAATGAAGAGATGTGGGCGAGTTTGAACCATGGACTTTTGGTAAAAAATCCAGTAGATTCTGCAATGGCAAATCTTGAGTCAGTGTGGATGCCTTATTTACACACCACTAAAATCTCACGGATTTCCAAATCCTGCTCTTTCTACCACACGTTTTCCCAGCTGTATTTTACACTTCCTACAGGCTCTCAGTGTAATTCTCCTTAAAATTTGTAAGCATTACAGAAATTACATGTTAGGCTTTGGCAGTCGTCTGTAGTTTGACAACTTTGTGCTAAGTGTGTAATTGGTTTAAGCTGGTCGTGCCTCATACTTATCCATGGCACATCTCCTGTAATCTGTCTGCCACCGTAGCTGATAAGACTTGGCCACAACCAAAGTTTTTGCAACGCTGGAAATCAAATCCTGATCCATTAAGGGTTTGCATGGATTTAGCTTTATAATCTGGTTTAGAAATGGTGAGTGGTCAGATCTTGGATAGGAGCTTTGTTGTCGAAAAGATGTCATGAAAATCATTGCATCAGCTTGAATTTTCCTAACCTTGCTGTTGTTGACAGTCTAACCTAAATGACAGAGTGGCTATTTCTGAAGCAAAGGATTTGTGACTGGCAATTATTTATTATATATGAGCACTGAAACAGATATCTTGGAGGGTTACGAATAATAACGTTCATCTGACATTACTTATATTAAATAATTTTAGTGTCTAACTGCATTTGGTTGATGTTAAATAGTTGCCTATGTCAGCTGATACCACCAGTTAAATATGGTGGTGGCTTCATGCAAGTTAAAATATATGGGGCATGAGAGCTGTAAAATATTCTTTAAACATTTCACATGTAGAGCATAGATCATTACTGAGTATCAAGGACAGACCTATATTACACTTGCAAAAAATCAGACTGAAATTGTTCTGAGGAGACCACATTCTCTTTACTGCACCATTTCTTGTTGAGCACATGAATATTGACTTGATAAATCACTTGGCAGATAAAAATTGAAAATAGTTGGTGTGGCATTGCAGAAATAAGTATTTACTTGGATTATTTGAAATGACTGGGAATATATTGCTATGAGCAGGCACAGCTGTTGTGTTAATATAGAGGTTCTGCAGCCATGATGATAATTCTCTTCCTGAATGTTCAGTGATAATACTGCACCCCGATATCTATGTCTGTAATACAACACCAGTGCTTGTAAACTCCTCTCTAAAACAGCAGCACAAGCATTGCAGCCAATTGTCCACAATGGTTTGACACTGAAATAGTCACATTTCTTTGGGAAAATTTTCCTTTTCCCTCACAATTCGTGTTTTCCTGTTCCTTTTCTGCTCTGCATTTTGTCTTTCTCTGCTACTGGGAGTTTACCTGATCTGTTTAGTTAATTAATTAATTAAATTAAAATCTAATCTATTGTGTTCAGTGTGTGATTGTATTTCGTATGAAAGGTTACACCCCACACATCAACTCTTGAGCACTTGCTTGTGGAGAATTCCCAAGAAATAATGGTCTGGTGGCCAGGGAATATTGGAACTCACCTGAGTTTGTGTCAATGGATTAAATATTTTCCATGTGTCTGGCTTTTCCCTGTGGATGGTGTGCATACAGAGATGACCTTGGGAAAGGTTTTTCATGTTGCATCTTTCTGCTGGTGCCAGAATCATTCGTCTCCCAGGAATTGTCTGTCTGAATTGCTTCACTTGTGCTTGACACTGAATATGGTTCTTTTCACCCAGCCAAAATGTGTTCATTCCTTCTGTCTCCTTGAGGAGCTCCTTGCTGGGATTAGTGCTGTTTGGGTCTTTGGGAATATTGTTTGCTGAAGGTGCAGCCTTATTAAAGAAGGAAAAATGGATTTATAACTCTGGGAAGAAGCCAAGCAGTGTTTCAGTAAATTCAGTCTCTATGTGTGTTTGCCATTGCAAAATCTTCCACGTATTTATGGTCACACCCATGCTTAGACTGTTTTTGATAAGGCTGAAAGCTCTAGGGGTCAGGGACTGAATATTTGATTCTTTAGTTCCTTGAGATCTATGTTTAAGTGAAACTAATTTAGTGAAAAATACATCAACCTCTGAATGCTATCTTGCAATTACCAGTGCTTTTGATCTCTTATTTTTTTAAGACGTGAATTTTCCTTCTCTTGAAATATTGTACCAGATACCTAAAAGTTTACCTGTACAAATCATATTTCCATGGTCAGTGATAAGAAGGGATAACTATTTAGTAGCTACTAACTGGTTAAGCAGTGAATTTCCCCTTAGCCCAGTACAAGAATGGGGTAAGAAAGTGGCCTGTAGAGCACAGGAATGAAGGCCAGGAATGACTCCCAGATCATCAAATCCAGTATTCCTTCCTCATGTTCTCATGATACAATTTATTACCCAATTTGATTTTTAAATTTTCAAAGTACTATTTCTTTTTCTCTAGTTTAATTCTCATAACTCAGAGATGCCTTCACGCCCTTGAGGTGTCATTAGGAGGGTGGAATTATTTGAATTCCACTATATTGAAATTTGCTCTAAAATACATAATAATTTCTTTAATTTTTTTTTTTTTGAGAGAGAGATTAATTAAAAAATACAGGAACCAAAACTAGTATTAGACTTGTCTAACGTGTATTAATATTAAAATGCTGAGACAGTCACAGCACTGTGATTTATTGTCTGCCTGATGCTGATAATCAAGTGATCTTTCATCAGGCATGGCCAGTGCTCACTGAAGCTGTGAGTGGCAAAATGCCATAATTTTACTTGCTGCGTGATGCAAAAATAAAGTTTGGCTTCAATAAACTCAGGTATCTTTGCAGATGAACCTGGCTTAGAAGGAAAGGCTGAGCTGGAAAGATTCTGCCCTTTCCCTGCTCCTGCCTCACTCCATGCCTCAGGCTGCTCTGCTCCACGAGGGCAATTCCTTGAGAAACTGCCTTGCAAAATGCATTTCTGGAATGGTTTGGATTAAGAATATTGCCATTTTTGTGGGATTATTTTTATACTGGTTTATATCAGGCATCTGACTTGTGGCACAATCCCACAAGTGGTTTTTATCACTAAAACGAGATCTGGGATGTGAAGAAGCAGAAAATTAGTGCACTGATAGCTGATGCTTCAAAGTTATGGAAAATGTCCAGTAGCAGCTGCTGAAATTCCAGATTCCACATTCCAATTGTTTTATATCCCAGTGAGCAGCCATTGTTGCAGGCCAGTATTTTATAGTGATTATGGCAGGCCCAGAGTGCAGCTGCCACTGACCCCTCCAGCAGCCCTAACAAAACCCCTCTTTGTTATCACTCTGGGAAATGTCTTGGCCATTGTGGGGGTGAATTCAAACCAGCATTGCAGTCATGCACAGGGAAATTAAAAGCTCAATTCACTGACAGGAGTCTAAATGTCTATATTAATGATTATATTAAAGTCTTTTTTTAACTTGTGCTTCAGTATCTTGTTACGTAATTAAAATAGAGGTGAAGTTAAAGCATCTAAACTCATCATAAATTTTATATACTGAACTCTCCCTTCTAATAAATTTCTGTGCTATTATAAAATGTAAATCTCCCATCAAGGTAAGAACATTTGTAATGTAACTTTTCTTTTATTCTCAAAGTGAGTGTGCTTTCAAGTAGTTGGACACCAGCTTTACTGAGTGATAGCCATTTCTCACACTTTGGGAGCCAAGTGGCTGTAGTAGAATGAAAGATTTGTTGCAGATGTTTTCTAGCTCAGATACCTCTGGGTTCTGTGAGCCATTCCTCCTTGCTAGGAAATTAGAATAAAACTGATTTATATAAGGTGAATATGGTATTCTAGATTTACATAATTAAGCTCTGCACAGCCTGTGGTATGCGGGATACTCCCTGTAGTAGTTGTGTCTGGCTTGCTCACTGTAGGAATTCCAGTTTGGGAACTTTTCTATGTCTTAAATTGCAACCATACAGCAATAATGTAAGGTAGGGGGGTGGAAAGACAGACAATTACCACCATTCTTCCATATGTAATTTGTGTATGGTATTGCTTATTTTTATTGTTGAAGTTCATAGTTTCTTCCTCTTGATGGAATACAAACATTTGGCCAAATTCTTTTCCAGAAGTAAGTGAAGCCAAACATAAATTTGGTTCTTTCTCCTCTCTGAATGGCTTGAAATAATAATAAAAAAAAGAATTGGCTAAGATTTTAAATTTTCCTGGTGTTTATAGAGAGATGTGTGGCTGTACAAAGGTTTAGCCATGTCTTTCTTCAGGGGAAGAACGAGGCTATCAGATAAAGCAATACCTCAGCACATTTGAATTCACATAAATCCTGTGTGACTCCAAACAGATCTGAGCTCTCTGTCCTACAGTTTCCCAGTCCAGAGGTGGAAAACACTTCTCTGTAAGTTTAGCCTGTGTTCATTAGGTGCTTTGAGATGGTCAGGTTAAAGTTTATATAGTCTGTGTAATTATGGAGTAGGGACCTTGTGTCACTCTCCTGCCATTTATGTGCTTCCCTGGGTTATTTTAAAAGACATAATCATGTAAAAATAATGAGTGTTTTCCTTCTAATTGATATAGAATCTTCCATGTCGATATAAGTCCTCTCTTTTTTTGTTATTGTTGTTAATGCAGTATAGAAAATGGTGCCTTTAGCTTCAGATAAAAATTAAGAACTGTTCTTGGGCAGTTTTGACATTGAAGTTTTCTATTTTATAAACCTCAGCTGCAGTTCACACTTGTGGAAACTCTAAGTGTCCCTCTTATTTTTAACAGCAGCCCAGGGTATGGTTGAAAGAGGCATATTTCCATTTTGACTTTTGTTTGAGCAGCTTCCAAAACATCATTCTACTTTTTTTTTTTTTTTCTGGAAAATTTGCCAAGTCTAGCTCAGATTAAGTTTCTTTGTTAGATTTGTTCCTTTAAGCATCTGGATCAGAAATTGTATCCCATGCTCTGTAGTAATGAAACATTTGGAAATCATCTGAGAAATCGTAGTAAGCCATGATAGTACTGTACATTCTTTCTTAAAGTAAGAAATATGTAGCTTGCAGAGTAGTTTGGGGTGGGGATTTTTGAGTAAATGTTATTCTGTTTGAACCAAGAGCTCATTCCTCTGGGGCACAAGCAGGTGTTGTTATCTCTGAAATTGTTGCCATCTCTTTTATCAGGACACAACACTGATCTGTGAGATGCACGTGTATTCCATGCCCAGCTTTAACATTCTATGATATTTATGGGTGGAAACATAAATAAAAAAAGGTTATTTTTATTGTAACTCATAAAGCCACAAGCTGGGGAATGATTTGGTTTGGGTTTTCTGATGCATTGCACTACTTATGCTTTTTAAAAGACGAATCCACAGTGGATATGTAAGTTCATCAACACAGCTAAACCCTCCTCTTTTACTGGTTTGAAATGAATCATTAGAATTTATAGTAATAGAGAAAATGGTTTTCTCATGTCATAAACGTGAGAGCCATTGTATGAAGTCTGCTCATGCTCGACTTTGAGTCTAACTTTTATTGAAGAATAGAATTTGCTGAGGAGAAACAGATCTGGACTCGAGGAGTAAAGAACTGGCACATCCTCTTAATTAGCTGGAAGGCCATGGAATTGAAGAAATGTTTGTCCAGTGAATCCAGCCCCTCAGAAAGCATGGGGGAAAAGAAGAGGAGGCACTTGGGGAATTTGGAAAGGAATATGTGTGTTTTGCATTACTTTTTGGGCGAATGTGTTTATTCCCTGAAAAGAAATAGTGCTGTAGCCAAAACACTCCTTGCATTCCCCCACAGTCTGCTGTCCACATGATCCCCTGGGATTAAGAACCAGGCTTTGTTTTGGGTGGTTTGGTAAGTGCAGATGTCTGAATGTTAATGAGGAGTTCTTGAACTTTTATTAATTTATTTCCCAACTATTTTGTTGCTTTGAAAGTCATGCAAAGCAACAGGAGAACTGCCATGAATAGAAGCAGAATGTTGCCTTTCTCACAGTCAGATTTCAACTATCAGCTGATAAAACAGACCCCAAATACAAACCACTTGTTGCTTTGGATTTTGTTATGAATGTCACCTCCAGGGAATGAGTCAGAGCCAATTTTCTCTTCAAGAGAGCGGAATTATTACTCCTGTTGTCTTTTAAACTTGTGTTATCTACTGCACTTTGTTGTGTTGTGTCTCTTGAAAAATTTTTTCCTCCACAGTTTGTGTTTCAGCCATTATGTTAGAAATGTTTAGCCTAGCTGAAAAGACACTGGTGGGTAATCAAAGGGGACAAGTCAGAGGCACTTATCAATAATAGGAACTTGTCCTTCATCTCAGAGTTTATTCAGCTGCATTCAGGGAAATCACATTTGTTTGACTTGGGCTGCCATAAACCTTTTGCCCACTGCTGTGTGGGATACCCTTGCAAAAGGATTTATAAAAATATTTAATTTTTCCATGTGTGAATAACCAGTTTCCTCCGTGGGATGTACCTCAGGCTCAGGGATTCATCCATTTCCCTGGCACTGGAGGTATTTTGTGCATCACGGAGTCGTTCCTGTGATTTCCAAACACTGGGCTGGGTTGGGTTGGGCTTGGCTTTAAAGGCTGATTTCTGGCACCTTTCACTCTCACACAAAATAATTTATTTTTTAGTTTTTTCCCCTAAATTTTGGGCCCGTTTGCTCCATTGTGAATGTCCTTGTATTGATGAAGGAGAAAGTAGCCTGGATGGTGGTACAGGATGTGGGGAGCAGGAAAAAGCAGATGGCTGCTCTGCTAATGGGGCTTCTCCATTTGATCTCACAGGGAGAGGGACCTTTTCATTGTCAGAATTCCTCAAAGCTCATTGATTTTTCATTCTAGCAGGATTTGTTTGCTTTTGAACCACTGCTGTGCTTTTATCATTAGATGCTGAACCTTTCACTGGGCTGCACATTTCACTAGTTTTTTGATACTTGCTCTTTTAGGATTCCAGCACAGAACTTCTTCCTTCCCCCTTTGCATTGAGAACACTCATTAGATTCTAAATAAACCAGGCGCATGCATTCTTTCTTATTATTTGAAACAATCTAAATCAATATGACATATTTTCCAGATTTAGCTTAGCACTCCAAAATATTAAAATTAAAATGTACCAGAACAATATTACTTTCTAATTCAACAGCTATGTTTTCTTATATATCAGGGGTTCCACCCCCCCACCCCCCCACCCCAAATTATTTTAAAAAGCATTTTCTTAATTTAAACAAAACAAAACCCACAAAGGCTATTCTGGATGAAAGATCAGCTGTGTTCTACAGCATTATTTAAGTTCTTCATGTTCTTCTGAAGGAAAGCAGGATGAAATGCCTGGAGATCAAGGTTGCAAAACTGCACAAAGTTTTCTGAAGCTGTGCTTAAGCAGGAACAGCTGCACTCTTGTACTGCCTCTCTTTTAATTAGTTGAGCCCACTTCCTCCACTCTATACTTCCTTATGGGCTGGATCTGGAAAATATGAAGATAAGGATTTAATAGAGATTCACGTTTACCACTTCTGCATTTGGGTTTATAGCACAAAATAATGTAACTCATTTTTCTCTTCTCCTCTATTTATCATCTTATTATTAATATTTTTAGAATAAACTGAATCCTGATCCTTCAAAGCTTTGTTTTTTGCAGTTCCAGCAGTGCCAGCTGGCTCTGGGCATCAGCCAAGCTCTTCTTTAGAGCCCTTCCTCTACTTTGTAGCTGATATTTTACTGTTTTAACACAGTCCTGCTCCTCTCACGGGAGGGTTCTCAACCAGTTGTTTGGTTTGATTACAGTTGATTGCCACTCATTAAAGATGCTCTTGCTTTTCTCTTTGGCAAAAGCTGGGAATGTCAGCCTTTAGAGCTCATTTGTCATCACTGAACTGGAGGCTGAATCTCCCTTCATGACTGTTCCAGTGACATGGCTGAGCTGCTTTGGGTTTATATTGTCAGAGCTTAATCTGCATCAGAACCCTGGGAAGGAGGTGCTTTGGAAAGGAGGTGGAAGCAGGGATATTCTGACTGCACAAGAACACAAATATCAATCCTTTTGATGCTTCATGACATGCTAAAGAAGAAGAGTTAGCATTTAAAAGTCACTTTCTTCCTCTTTGCACTCCATATTAAACCACAAGTACCACAACAGACCTAAAAGTTCAAAACACAGCCCAGGTCTACCTCTATTCTATGGCTTTTATATCTACTAATGATTGTTTTTTTAATGATGAAGCTTATGAAGAGATGACATGCCATACACAGATAATACTAAAGGCTTGTGATGGTTGAGGTGTTGAATATTCCCTTAAATCAACTTTTGTGCCCTGGTGTGGGTTAGAGTGTGTGACAAAATGATCAATTCTATGGCAGGGACAGTTATTGGAGCCTCTGCACAAATGGTTGAAATGCCCTTTAAGAGCTACTTCCTAAAATCCAGGAGTGTGTGTGCATCAGGTAGAGTCAATATCATGGTGGAAAAGCCATGGGGATCCTGTGTAGGTTTTTGGGCTTGTAAGATAAAAATTTTCTAATTAGTAAAAGGTAACTGGGGTAGAGAAGAGTTTGAATGAGTAACACTTTTACAAACAAATGGAGAAATTGCTGCTTATCTTGTCCCCAGTTAGATGAAAAGCCCTCTTCTAGAACTGAGGGATAAGAATTTATGGGAATCTCTGTTTCCATGCTAATATTTTTTAGGTATAAAAGGGGAAATATGCCTGATGATATTAATTTGCTGTTAACTAATATAGTACAACATCAGCACGTGGCAGTTAATCTATCAAACTCCTGCCATGACATCTTACTTGTTGTTTTAATATAAGCATGAAATGTGTTTTTCAGGTATGTTTTACATTTGCACCAGGTAATGGAAAGTACAATATATTACGTGCTTGTGCCCCAGAGGAAACTTTTAAACAAAAATAATTGAATGCAGTAAATCATCCCCTGCCTTCCTCCTGGTCTGCCCTCTGCATTGCATCTCTGGGTCCATACTTAGAGGAAGCCTTGTTGGTAGTGACAGGATAACAGTGCTGGTGCAGGCACCACTGCCCTGGCCCAGCAGATATTTGCTTTATGTTACAAGATTGAAGAATAAAAGGAGGGAGAAAATGAAACCACTTCTTCGATAAGTGATTTCTTGCTTTTCTAAGATTTAGAGTCTTATTACGGATTGCTGTTACTATTGGTTGTAAGACTGTAGTTTTTCAAATAATTAGGAACATCCACAAGCTAATAAATCTGCCCTGAGATTTTCATTTGGCTGTGGATGTTGTATAAGTTTGTATTTAACTGTGTCTGTGCAAGGATGATTTATCAGGTGTTTATTCTCCAAAGTTTTCAATGTGCACAGTGGTGAGATGATTTGATGCACAGTAGGTTTAATAACTTAAATGCTTAGATTATGATTCCTGGTTGGTGTAGGGTTTATTTACTCCCTTATCAGACACTAATCTTAAAGACTTCCTTGTCTTGTGAATATGCAACTTGGTTTAGGTGATGCTTAGCAAGTATGAAAATCTCCTAAGTCACCTTTCATAGCATCTGGTGCAGCACTGTGTGGTGAATATCAGCTTAAATATATTAAATATTGCCCTGGGTTTTTTTTAAATTCAATAAACCATTTGATCATTCCGTGGCCACTTGGGTTGGGTTTCTCAAAAGGAGTCTTGCTGCTTTAAAAGTAGTGATATTTTGTACTGAACAAATAAATGGAAAAGTTTTCGAAAGAAGGAATGGTGTGGATTATAAGTAATCCAGTAAAAAGAGATGTAGCCTGGGCTTGCAGTCCTGGTTCAGCCATTCATTCCCCACCCAGGTGTTTGTTTAGCAGGAAGAGATGATGAGAGAGGAATTGCACTCAGAGCTGGTTGGACAAGTCCAGTGTGGTTTCGATGCCAGCAGCAGCCAGGCTTTGTTACCAACTGCTGCTGTAAATGCTTTAAATCATAACTCCACACAATTATTGATCTCAGCACAGTAAATGCTGCACTGGGCTCTATATAAATATTAAAGCCACTGTAAGTGAGGCTGTAACTTCCTTTGTGCTTTTATCTTTAAGAACTACAGACTTATAAATGCTTTTATTCTGATCATAGTATAGAATGAAAAACTAAAATTGTTCCTCAAAGTATCACTGCCGATTTAAACCTGGTTTGGAATCTTCTCCTTTGTAGAGATCTATTAAAAAAAAAAAAAAAATCTCCACTTAAGACCTACTTAGCTTAGAATTCAAAATATTACCAGCAGACTAAAGCATGGTAGCTGAAACCAATTGCAAACAGATGGGATTTTCTTATTCTGATTGACCATATGTTGCCAGAGTAAAAAAATTGAAAAATCCAGACAAAACATAACTCATCTAAAGGAAATGACCTTGATAGTTCTTGACCACTATAAGGATTTTTTTTTTTTTAGAGCTAACGCATAGAATATTTCAAATATTCTGTAAGGATGGCAGGTATTTGTAAAATAAGGGGTGTACTGCTTATTGAGGTAGTTCAGAGGGAAAATACAGCTTTGAGGGGAAAAAAAAAAAGCCACAAACCACCAAAATCTCTGCCATAGACACAGGTGTAAACAGAAAGTACAGAACTGGTGCAAGTTTGAGATGAATCATTCAAAGCTGTTCTCTTGGGCATTCCTTCATGGAAATGAATAATAACTGCAAGTGTCTGAACAATGTAAATCACACTTGCACTTGGAAAACCTCTTAAAATACAAATGTGCTCTATTTCTAATAGACTGGGAAGTTTATGGCTTTAAAATATGCAGTTTTATGTGGCTAACTTTAAGAATAGTTCATATTCACTTGCTTTTTAGACCTTAAATTCCCATATACACATCCCTCTGATTACTGGTAATAGTTAAAGAAGTAAAAATTGCTGTTGCTATATAGAAATACACATTAAACACCTGTAAAGGCACATGGATTGTAGGTGCTTGTGTTTGTTGTATCTTTTATTTCTAGGATGTATAAATGCATTAGGACTTGTCTGATTTGTCTATATGTAGATAAGATTTATATAATTTCTATGATATATTTACAAATTTGTGATATCTATAAATGTACAAATCATACAGGTACACAGTGCTCACATATTTAATATTCTGCCTTATTTCTCTGTCATCTTTCAAGCTGGTACCTGGCACTACAGAATACTTTCAATTGCATTACACATTTGAAACTTGCCATAGGACAAAATCCATACCTTGGCAAATCCATTTAGCCTAGATTTTAAACACCCCTCCCAACACTTGAGAACTGATTGTGCCTCGGGGACCACCTCAGTGGGCTTTGTATGGATTAATAACAGAACATGCAAAGTAAGTTGACAGTAAAACTTTCACTGGTGTTTGGCTGAGCTCATGTAAATATGATACTGATGAAGTGTGACCAAATCCCTGGTTAAAAAACCTCAACTCCCTTCCTAGAGAAGTTTAAGATTATTATGGAGTGGTATTATGCATGCAGAAAGTAATTGAGGGTTTCTCCCAGTGGAGGTTTCTATGTGGCATAGGGGTTTCTGCTTAGTTTAAATTCGATTAAAAATATGTTAAAGTAACATTGAATGCATTGTTGAAAGTATCAATGAACTTCATAGTTCAGTTCATCATTTTGTTCTGAACGTGCCCTATTTTACCTCCTTGACATAACAGTTGTCTAAAAATACATCTAAAAGTATTTATTATGATGAGGTTGTTTTCAAGAAGGTTTCTTAAGCAGGTTCTACAGATTTCATTGAAGTAATATTTCCATTTTCCAAATCAAACCCTTCTGGTTTGGGCCAAACTTTGTAAATATTATATTTTCATTGCTCTCTTTAAAAAGATAAAATAAGAGAAGTGACACTTTCAAGTTATCTCATTTGAAAATTCCTTGTATTGATATAAAAAAAAAATTATGCCAAGTGATAGATATAATAATTTAAAATAAACTTCAACTAGTAGAATAAGGGAGCCCAGGAAATGCCATTTTTGCTGCAATTAGATTTTAAAAACTTGTATCTTTCTCGTTTCCTGGAGTGTATTGGTCTCTGCATGAATGGTAAATGTAGGGAGTATATTTAGACACTTTTAAAAAGAGAATAAGGCAAAAATCTGGTGCTGTCTTTATAAAGGAAAAAGCCCTATGATCTACTGGAGTTGCATAAAACTTCTTTAGATGTGTTTAGAATTTGCTGTACTTGCTTAGGTCTTACAAACTTTGCAGCCTGGTGAATTAGCAAGTGAATGAGGTGGTTTGGAAGAAAAGCATTATTTGCACAACACACAGAAGCCAAAATTTGAAAAAGAATCCATCAACCACGGAAATCATTGAAGGATGGGACCAGACAGAGGTTCTGGTTTGGGCCCTCGTACACAGACAAGATCAAATATAATCAGACCATCTTTGTCAAATGTCTGTCATCGTACAAATCTTCACTGGAAGAGATTCCAGAGGCTCCGTGGGCAGCCTGCCCGAGTGTTGTGCTGCTGTGGGAGCTGGAAAGGTTTTCCATGTGCAGCCCTCATCCTTGCTGCAAGGGAAGCTCAGTTCTCGCTGTGTATCCAGCAGCAGAGGAGAAGAGCAGGGTTTCAAGGAGAGCCCATCACACACGTGTTGAAAGGTTCGGGAGGAGTCAACTCTGGTAACAATGCAGAGTTAAATTTAGTGCAAACCTCGAGAAGAGTACCAGCTGCTGAAAGACAAGGGAGGGTAGCCCTTTATTGTTGTGAACCTCTCTTCTCTGAACTGTCATAATGAGAGATAATATACTCAAAATGAGAAATGGCATAGATATCAAATCCTGAACAACTGTGAGCTCCTGCATGAGCTTCTGTGTCCAAAGCTTGAGCTTCTGTGTCCAGAGCTTGAGCTTCTGCGTCCAGAGCTTGAGCTTCTGTGTCCAGAGCTTGCCCTCGTGGAGCCTGACTAAACCAAACAGCAACAAAATGCCTCAGTTGGCTGGAGGTGCCTTCAGGTTGCAGCCAGACCTGTGTGGAGGCTTGGGAGAGAAGAAAGACAAATGTGAAAAGAACATTTTTATCACTGCTGCCTCAGTTCCAAAGGAATCATTGGAAACCTGATTACCTTTGATTACTTTGTTTGAAAATAATAACAAAAAAAGGCTTTCTAATGAGAGGAAAAAAAAAAAAGAAGAGCTCCACAATGAATGAGAAGTGTTTGATGTACATGAAAGACTCTGGTACTTTTCATGCATTGTTGAATTAAATTGTGAGACTCCTTGGAGCAGGTTGTAACATGTGCCTTTTGCGTAAATGGATTCCAAAAGCAATTAGAAATACTCATGGAAGAAGGCTCTGCAGCAAGAATTGATTTCATTATTTCAAGAACTGAAAACAAGATGTTAATAAAGAAGAAACACCCTACCAGCTCTGGAAATCCATAAACTGAAATCTGGGCTATGAGTCATAATTCTCCTGATTTTTTCCCCTGCGTGGTCGTTTCTGGCCACTCTCAGAAGAATGGTCTTGTGAGTTCAGGTGGATGTTTAGCCTGGCCTAAAATAGCTTGGTAGAGACCTTGGGAAATCCATAGTCCAGCCTCCTGCTCAAAGCAGGATTTAATTCAGCCCAGGTTCCTTGGGAATTTGTCCAATCTCAAACCCTTTCAAGGAAGGGTGGAGACTTTCCTGCCTCTCCTGGCCCCTCTTGCTCTGCTCAGTTGCACTCTCAGTGAGGATTTGCTTGGTTTGTTTCCTTATATCCAGTGAGAATTCCTCTTATTTTGGCTCCTGACCATGGTCTCTTGTCCCACTCAGTCCATCCTGGCCTTCCTGGTGACCCTCTGCTGAACTGATCCCAGTTTACCCAGTTTATTACTGGGGGTGCAGAACTGTGCACCTCAATTTTGTGGCTGCTCAGGTGTGACAGTCTGAATCAGCGAGTGCTGGGCCCTGTTAGAGACAGGGATGGGATTAAACTGCTGACTGGATTCACCTGAGTGGGATTTTGTGGACGCCTGAATCCTTGTCTTTTGTCACCTTAAAGCACTGTACATAAACTGGCCAGTATATGCTCATATAGGTCTGCTCACACCGTTCAATTATTATTATTATTAAAGTATTCAGTTAAAAAGGCTTTCAGAATTTGGCCCCTTTCAATGAGAACTTTCCATCCACTTTCTAATCTCTCAAATCCAACTTAGATGTAAAGAATCTATATAGAGGAAAGAAAATAAAACCATCAGAGTTAGGCAGTAAAGAAATAAATATACTATGGGCTGTAAAATGGTGTTAGTATTCCAATGCAGTCTTTAATATTTCTTTTCCTTTTACTCTACCAGCTATTCAAATCAAATTAAGTACCTGTTATATGTGGTATCAGCACAGAGTGGATATTAATTTGTCTCTTGTGTTTGAGTAAAGAATGTAGTTAGTATATTAACTTTATAGTAAGGTCTTGCTATAAAATATTTATCTCTGGAATGAATATGATTATTGTAGGGACACGGTGCTTAGATGTTCATTGAAATGTAACAAATATATGTTCAGTAATCCTGCAGTGGTTTGTTTAAATAAATCAGCAGAAGTCTAGGTGGTAGCTTTAGTAAGGTGTAAGGCTTCAAATAAGTGACACAAAAACAAGACTGTCTTGGTAATGGAGGTGAATTTTTTATACTTTTTATTGTGTCCCAAATTCCACGTAATTTTTATTATTCTGATCTTTCCGAAATTTCCATCAAATATTAAATACATTTGACCTTTGAAGAGAGGGTTTTTTCCCCAACTTTGATTTCAATCATGCTGTGCTATAAAACACTCCTGTTATTTAACCTGTGTTTTGCCACAGAATATACCAAAAGAAGACTTACTGAGTTATCAAAATTATAAAAATGCCACAGTGACTTTAGTTTTAATAAAGTTCCTTTCCTCCTTCTCCCTGCAGGTATAACCGTGGTGGGGCTTTACTCTTCCTTGACAGTTGCCAGGTATTTGTCTAAACAAGGTTTGAAATCGTGGTGTTCTCTCATGTAGCACATTTAAAACTCATAACTAAGAGAAATGAGGCTGGTTGGGGCTGGTAACAGGAAATACTCTTTTTTAAGTGGCCAAAATGCTTTCGAGCCAAACTTTGCAGGGCTGCAGGTCCCTCAATTTTTCTATTACTAAAAGTGGGCTTTTTGCTGTAATTAGTTCCGTGGACTGTGAACATTCATGGTGTACCAACACAATGAAAATAATGGTGTGATGCAAGATTAAAAGGGAGGGGGCCAACCTCCAGTGCCTTTCCAGCCTCCCGTGTGTATGTATTTCAGATACAATCATTAGCCATGTTTCATCATCTCTGTTCCCTTATTGTACTTAACCTGGGGTCACTGTAATATTTCTTAGTTTTAATGCTTCCAGATTTATGAAAGGGTTGCTGATAAATTCTTTTAATCCAATATGGCTTATTGATTCATGTATTTGAAAGATCTTTAATATCCTCTTTGTACATTTGATTCCTTAAGTGTTGTAAAAAAGGCAGGAATTGGTAATTGTTGATAACAAGATCTCTGGGCCTCAGAACTGTGTCTCATTCATTTAAAGAGGATTAGGGGAGGCAGGAGCTCACAGGGCAGGAGACAGAACAGAACAAAACCACAAATAGAATTATGGAGGGAACACACAATAGGTGGTTTAAGCATGTCTGTTGTAACAACAGGACTTGGGTAATCACGTGTCCCACCCTGGGAGAGGGCAGTTCACTTGTAAAAGAACCCCTGGGTTCAAATGCAGTGATCAAACGCCTCCTGAATTACAGATGTTTACTTTCATCAGTTTATTTGATTAGGGTCACAATGGGAAGAATGGCTGCTAAAGGGAAAAAGCATTTTGTGCAGGAAGGAAAAACTTGCTGCTACTGGAGAGCCAGTTAATTCCTATCCAAACGAAAGCTGTGCATCTCTCCTTCATGAGCTGAGTCAGCTCTGAATTGCATCAAAGACAGTAAAAGGATGAAGGAATTAGAAAAGTACAAAAGCAAAACTTGTCTAGGCACAGAGCATTTAAACTTAAAAATGATGAACCAATTAGTTCATGAAGTGACCATCCAGGAAGTGCCAGTAGCTGCTCCAACATGGGCCTGGTAGTTAGAGCAGAGAGAACCCAGCCTGGGTTTTTTTCCTTGCTCTTTGTCTTTTTTTTTTTTTTTTTTTTTTCCTGGAGTTCTAGCATTTTTTTCCTGTTTCCCCATCAGATTGGTAATGTTCTGCTGGATAATTTGTTTGGTCTTATGTTTAGATACATCCCCAGGGAGACCTGGGCAGTCTGACAGCTCTCCACCTCCTAACGAACGGTCCAGGTAGTGCTTCCTACAATGTGAGTGTGCTTTACACTTCTCAGCTGTGACTGAAAGTCACATCAAGCTGTCCAGATATTCACCTGATCTGGAGAAACTGGCATTGGCAGCAGTTTTGGGACCTGTCACGTTGTGACCTGTTTAGCAAGTCACTCTTTAGAGGAGGTTCCATGTGAAGAAACACAAAGAAATTACCACCAGAAAGGAGGAGCTGTACAGTCGTTCTGTGGTGTATTTTTTGTGTGTGTCAGGATAAGAACACTCAGATCTGAGCTGCCAGCGTGTGGGCACGATTCAGAACATGAAACTCGCTTGTGGAGAGAAAAGCTTTATTTCTCCTGCAGTGCACATGGGTAAATTCCTCCTCAGTCCTGAATAGGAAGGGTCAGGATAGTCTTACCCCTCTTTGGGTGCACACAACTGCATTACAGGATGGTATTTATGCCCAGCTATGATTATTACCAGACGTGTGCATTTTTTTGCTATCAAGAATTTGCAGTAAACCCAGCGTGAGTTCATGTGAGTTTCTGTGGCATTCAGCCAGAGTGGTTTCCCAGGGAACACCATGCCAGATATTCAAAGCAATAAGGATATCTGCCTGATAAGTTATTTTTCTCTCTGGAATCTAAGGTTCAGATCCTTCTGTCAGCCTGCATGTTCTCCAGTTGCATTCCAGATTTAGCTAATGATCTTGCAATGCTTGAGACAGAAAGTGGAAGTAAGCACATGAAGTGCCAAAAGAAACTCTGAAAGAAGTCCCCATGTAGCACAGCAATAATTCATGGTTGATGACATTACCAGAAGTGATGAGTTTCACACACACACATTTAGAGATGTATTATTTCGTAAAATGGAAAGCTGCAAAATCAATAGGAACAGCTAAGGGAGGGAGTGCCAGGACCAGTCATGGCATCCACGTGGAATTTAATAAGCAAATGTTGCCTGATGGTTTTGTTGTTAGAGCACTGCAATCTCAAATCCATCAGAGCTCCTCATGATCTATTGTAATTCATACATTTGGGAATACAGAACATGGATCTCGTTTCACGTGTGCCCAAGCTTTGCTAAGATGCTGGTATCAGATGGCTCTGATCATTGTAAAGACGTGCCACAGTGGTTCTCAGGGACTGACATGCAAGAACTGACAGCAGAAATCCAGCCCGTGTCAGTCACTGGCCCCCAGCACAGGAGCCGTCCTTCCCTGGCCCTGATTAAATGATAATGCCATGAGGGGTTCGCTGCATGTTGCGAGATGATAACAGAGCCAGGAAGCTGCAGAGGAGCAGCTCTGGCTCTGGGAGGAAGGGAGGCAGCACTGGTGACAGGCAGTCACTGTTCCAGCCTGGCAGGGGATACCCAGACTGGGAAATTCTGAGCAATCCCTGCTCCTCTTCTGGGGCCTCCACAGGATCCAGGTCTCTCATGCACTAACACCCCCTGCCACTTTATTTGATGGCTGGGCACATTTTCTGTGCTGATGCTCAAACACATGCTACTGGTATAAAATACTTTTTCAAAAGACAAGATGCTTTATTTCCATTTTCTTACTCCTCTGATTTAATATCGATACCTGTTATTTGACTTCTAGATCTTCTTGAGGCAATATGTGATAAGTTGTGCAGGATATGACCTATTTAATTTTTTTTTGCTGTTCATACCTTGGATCTGCATTGCTTTAGGGAATAACTTTATAACTTTTACTTTAAAAATAAATTTTATATGTCTGCACACACAGATATGCACACATGCATAAGGATATGGATGTGTGCATATAAATGGTGTACATTCCATAAGAATTCAGGCCATTCAGAACTGACCATTCAAAGCTGCAGATCTGTTACAGAAAGTTTCTGGTTTAATTTCCAGCTTTCCGAGCCTTTCTTGGCAATGGCTTTGTTTATTTTAAAGATTACAGATAAATCAGGAACATTTTACACAATGCTGAAAGATGAGTGGGAGGTTGCTCATTTAATTTCTATGACTGTGTGACTTACATGTCATTTCTGATACAGGGCTGGGTGACTTTTTTTTTTTTTTCCATGTTCAGAAATAACACGCCCAGAGAAAAGGATCAGGATGTGGTTGGAGGCTGTAATAGATCTTTACTGCTGCCTCATTCCTGGAGGAATGACCTGTAATTTCAGGAAACTATTTATATAGATTGTGGCGACAAGGAAAGCATAAGAAGTTGTGACAAGTATGTTTGTGATGGCTCTAGAAGTATTTGGAGTGTTTTATTAATGAAAGGTTAAATAGATCCAAAGCTTGTAGAAATCATAAGAATAACAAGTAATGAATAAATTTATTTTTTAACATTTGCAGGTTTAAAACACAGCATGTTTACTTGGGGTTTATTTCTTTACCCTTTCTTTTGTTAATAACTTGCTCTGAAGAACCAGAATTTGATTTTTGTGTTACATGCAGAAGAGCAATAAATTCTTACATTTTCTTTTATTTACTCCTGGTTTCTGTTTGGGAAGGCTAAAAGGAGGCATAGACTATCACAGCATGTTAAAATATTTTAAGTATTAAATAAAGACCAGTTTGAAATTCTTTCTGCAAGTATTGAATATTTCCTCCTGAATTGCTCAAGTAGGCCTTTTGAATTTCTCACCAGTTTTCTCTTCAGTAATGCAAGATAATAAAACTCACCCAGATTTGGGGATTATAACCCTGGAGATAGCATTTTAATTGTTGAAAATAATATATAACTTCAGACACAGGCGCTGCCCTTGGGTTGCTGCTGAAGAAACAAGGACTCTTGGTTCAGCTGCAGGTGGCAGCAGAACACTGGTGTTATTTTCACCCAGCCCCAGTGTCTAAATGAACTTCTGTCAGGTTAATAATATAAAAGTTGATCATGCTGTTGAAAGCAATTAATTTTTTCATGTGCAACTTGGAAATATATATTTATGTTTAATTTATTTTTCAAATAGGACTTCTTTTTCTCCTTGGTATTGCAGAGCATCCTGGTCTGCAAAGTTCTGAGATTTGCACTCTGATGCCTGCAGATATACAATTATTTCCTTATCTAAGTCACACTGATGTGCTGTGTATAAAGCCAGAACAGGGACTATTAAACATTAGTAAGCTTAGGATTGTAACTTTAAATATAAGCAGGTGATTTGCCAGGTATGTTTGTCCAGAATCCTGTGAAATTTTGTAAAATGGACAAAATACTTGTAAGTGGCCCTATAATGCAAAATATAACCTGTTTGCAAGTGAATATTGATTTGCTTTTTATATATTGTTTGCCTTCTCTCTGAAGATTGTGTGAATAATTTGTATTATCAGAGGTAGGAGAGGAAAAAAATAAGTCTCTGACAAACATATAGACAGCTTCTGCATTTATTATTTGACACCAGTTTATTTTTTATTGGAGTTCTTACTCAAAATATGTCTACCATTTGTCAGAATACTTTTTCCCCCCCGAAAAATCTGAAATGCTATAGGAATATTTGTAAAATAAATTCAAATTGGTTGTTGATGTGTAGTGTGGACAGACTGACAGTGCTGTGATGAGAACTGGACCATGGATCAAACCTTTTCATGGCATAAAGGAACCTCACCTTAACACCGTGGTTATTCCCAATGCAAAGGTGGGGAAAAACACCATGAGGACAATGGAGCTGTAAGTCAGAAAATGGGATTTGTTTGCTCTCTTTCCACTTTCTGATGTTCTTCCTGGTCACCATTCACAGGGAAGTTCAAAGCAAATTCTGAATCTATTCTTTAGAACAAATAAGCAAGTCACAGCTTCCCTGGGCTGTTTCAGATGTTCCTTTTGCTCTGCCTGAGTCACACACCAGCCTGGGCTGGCACTGGCAGTGCTGCATTCAGGGAATAATAACAGGCCTTTGGAATGAGCATTGGAGGGGCTTTTCTGTGTCTGAGAAAGGCTTCAGATGGAATTCAGGTACATCATTGCTACAGCGATGGTACAGAACATTGAAGGGCTTCCAATTTTAGGTTACACCCGGTGCCACAGGAGATGCTTTCATTTGATCCTTAGTCAAACTAAGCTTTTCACAGCTTCTCTGAATAGCAACTTGCAAATGACAACTCCTTTGGATCAGCACAGCACAACAGACAAAAGGCCAGAACAGCTCAGCAGCCAAATGCTGATCACTGGAAAGGTCCTGCTGAAATCACCTTTTCAAATCACCTTTGCAGTGTTGGCATAGCAAGAAACTGCAACCCCCAAACTCTTATTCCCCAAGTAAACATTAAGAGAAGAATAATGTTTCAGCAGGTGTGCTTCTATTGCTGTTCAAACTGAAAACCACTCAGCACTGCACAATGCTTGGCCCTTTGAACATGAAAACAGTTTCTTTCCCAGATTTCTGTTGGAATATGTTCTTAGGAGGAAGGCAAAATGGGCACGTTAACTCATAGTACTAAACTTCGATGCTTTCATCTTTGCTTTAATTTTCATTTGACTGATGAACTCGTGGCTATTCCAAATAGTTTTGCTGAATTTGAAAATCAATATATTGGATGTGCATTCACCTCCATTCTAAACCATTTTAAAGTTTTCTGTCTGAGTCTCTGCTTTTCTTTCTAGCCATTTTTTCCTTTACCTTTTTTCTGGGGAGGGAGAAGAGCAGAGGTTTAAGTTTTGCACAGAGCAGTGTTGCTCATACACTGAGGTGATTATTGTTGGGCCATCAAACCAGTAATAAAATTCCTGCTTAATGTGCAGAACTTTATTTTTAAGACAGAAGAATATTTTTGCAAGGAAATCGTTCTCTTTGATTCCATTAGGAGTGGTTCTTAGCAAGAAAACCAAATTTGCTTTCAGAGATGTCATTTGCATATTCCCTTTACTGGGCTTTACTGAAAGGCTTATTTATCTATTTATCTATATAAAGATGTAACATCCAGATTTTTGAAATCCATTTCTTTAAATACATATTTTGGTCAATACTGGCTTTGAGATATTAAATTCAGTTTGTCAGTTCTGGTCATGACTTGTCCTTTGAGTTGGCTGCAGGTTCAGTTTTGCCTTTTTTGTGCAGCACAGGGTTTCATAATGAAATGAAAATTTCGAGTCAACAAAATGACTCATACTGGTTTATTGGAGACTTGAGTTTTATGAATACAGATCAGCTGGTGGTGTTTTAACTGGGCAGTGCTGGGTTGCAAATTCCAGCTTATTTGGGAATGCTGAGTAGAGACTCAGTTAATAGGGGATGGAGCTTGTGCTGGGTGTGATGGAGAGTGGGTCTCTGACAAGGCAAAAAAAAAAGCATCAACCTTCAAAAGCTTGGTACAAATAAATGTATATTTTAATTGAATTACATAGGTCCCTTTCCTCTTCTCATCTCCTGATTTGCTCACTGTGAAATTAGTTATTAAATCTTTGCTTTAAGACCTAAACAAAATATAGTCTTGTCTTTATAAATGTTTTATGGCTTCTCTAAGGTCAATCCTCTCCTCCTTTGGTTCTTCAAACCCTTTGGATTCAATTCCAAAAGGATGGGTATTTGGCTTCATCATAACAAGAACCACCCCACTTTCTCTTTGAATTTCTCTAAATGTTTGTCTTAATGCATTGAGATGACTCTGTTCTTTCTCACAAAAACCATTTCTGTTTAATTTGATTTTATAACATTTTTGTAAGTGGGACAGAAAAACATTCGTTTAGGTCTCCAGCACAGAAGCTATAAACTTAACCTTTCAGCTCAGTGTTTTCAGTGCAAAATCTAACCACTTTATTCCTAATAGAAGCTCAGACAAGTCTATAAACCTTTTATAAGTTAATGAATGTTTCACACCAGCTGCTGATTCCCTCAGTCAGCCAGTCCACGCTGAGGGAGACACAATCTTTTCTCGTGATTTAAGTTTGCTGCAATCAGATTGAGACTTTCCAGACTTGAGAGTGGTCACATTTTTCATAGCTTAACTGTAAATCATCTTTCACTCAGAAGATTTAGAGACAGACTGAGGAGCTAAATCTTTTAGTTTGCCTTCCTAACTAGTAGAAGCCATTAGATGAGCCTCATTATGGTGTTTCCTAAAGGATTAGAGAAAACAGTTTGGTAATGTTCAAAGTAGGACAAATACCATTACAAGTATAACAACTTTATCCTTCTAATGATTTAGATGTAGAATTAGGTGTGATTACAAGACACTGGGAAATTGTTTGGAGTGACAGGGTTGATAATCAAAACTTTTCAGCTATGAAATTATTAGGAAAAAGTGATGTTGGAAATAATTAGTTGTAAAATGTTGTGATGGTGAACTATTCTGGTATCAGTCCATGACCAAAAATGCAATTTCTGGTGTCAACACTGGCCCTGGCACGACTGCACTGTGTGAGGGGCGCTGTCACTGAGCCTGCTCGTGTCCTTTACAGAAAATGCCCTTCACTTCAGGATTTAGACCACTGGCTGCTTAAATATTTATCATACAGAGGTATTTACTGTATGATGTATATCTATAATAAATAGGTTTTTGCTGTGTACAAGTGCACATTAGGGCTTTTCACTACAAAATAAGAATTCAGTTGCTGTTACATTGTGATAAAAATGAGAATAACATTAGTTGCCATCAGCTGCCAATAACCAGTTACTGGCAATTCTAAATGTGTAATATTTTTCTGGATTGAATGCATTTCAATTGAGATTTTGATTCCTTTAATTTTTTTAAAAACTCTAGTATTAAAGTGGTTTACTTAGGCACCTTTTTTGCTCCTTCAGTTTGGGGGTTTTTGTGTTGTCATTTAAATGGTGGAGTACTCCCCACTGAAAATGCTGTTTATTTGTATGTGTTTTGAATATGTCTGCTTTTAATACTCCATTTGTATTTACAGTAATATTGAAGTAAATTTAAAGCAAGCTCTTTGTTAAAAGAAATGTGAAGCAAAGATCACAGATATTTTACCATATAGAAATTGGTGACAGAGCTGTGGATTTTATTTGAATCCTAAAACAGAACCAGGAGTAAATTTTCTTGTTTCCCCTTCTCAGATTTTACCTTTTGAAAGTCAAGAGACCTTCATGAAAATGAATTGTTCTTTTCTTTGTCATATAAAACAAAGCTGAAAGGAAGGTGTAATGGGACACTGCTCACTGACTTTCTTTAAACATAATGCTTTGTAAATTAAATCCGTAAGTGAGAAATGCACTCTTGCCATATTACTCTAGAATTGCTTTATGAATTTATTATTAGGATTTTTTGTCCAGGCTCAAAGCTAAAGCAATGACCACGTATCTCAGCACAGAAAGGGGAGTTAGTGGGTGAGCCTTGTCAGCCTGGTATCTTCCTGGAAATAACTTTATATTTCTTTTAGATAACAATTTAAACTAAAAGGACACATCTTGTAATCTAGTGACTTTCTACCCTAATATATTGTTTAAAACAAGAAATCTGCTTTATGTGAGATCTGTCAGCAACCAACTCCATCCTCAGCAGTCTAAGGAAAAGTCTCTGGGAATATGATTTAATGTTCCAGTTACAAGTTCTTTTGCTGAAAAACAGCAACTAAAAGATAATTCTCCAACTCATGCTTCTGGATTCCCCCCTGTGTAAAATGGTAGTGCAATTTATTTGAAAGCTGCTTTTGTTTTATTTTTGCTAGTATAGAGAAGCTCTTAGCATTATGAGCTTTGTCTGATTAAGCGCACAAAATGACAAACAAGGTTGTCCTGTGCTCATCTTCTTCCTTCTTTAGGCAGATAATCACCTTTAGAAGGCTGGATCCTATTCAGCCACTCTGTCAGTCAGCAATACCAAGACCCTCGTAAGCCGCATTTATCAAACTAAACACTTGATCTGTATCGGCACATCAGCTGCCGGCAGGGCCTAAGACACAAGATGAAAGTTGCAATTAGGATTTAGGAGAGCATTTTATTATCTGAGATTTGAAATAGGTTTTCTTAGTTAATCCAAACATCTTTCCACTCAGATATGTTGACAGAGCCCTTCTGTACATGTACTTACTTCAGCTTAAGTGGGAACTGCGGTGGATGTTGCCAAGATTTAATGCCTCTAAAAGGAGAATACTTGTCAAGGGCAGGACACGGAGGGAGGGGACAGGCCAGTGCCTTGGGCAGCCTCCCCTCACACGGCATTTGACAGCCAAGCAGCAGCGCTGGGGCAACGTTCTGCTGCCCAGCTTTTCTGGAAAAATAAAGTCTATTTCTTAATAAAGGAAAATTAGTAGCTCAACCAAGATTAGACAATGCCCCAGCTGCTTTTATAAGATCGTGTATGAACTCTACGTGCCCAGGGTTCAGATGTTACAGACAGTGGAATTTCTCCAAAGCTGAAAGGGCAGAATAAAATGCTTACCTTTCTCATGCTCCCTGGCAGTGCTTCCTTTCTTCCATAGCCAGGAATTCTTTTCCTTATGGACATCTGTAGCCATGACTTCTGTACTTCTCTTGTACATTAGAGGGACTGGTGTCTGTGACATTCACTCAGTGGTGGATGGAGCTGGATGGTTTTGTGCCAGTTCAGTTGCCCTGTGGTGGCAGAGGGAGCCCCACTGGGCTCATGCCACTGTCTCCAGCTTTTGGGTGGTCTGATTTCTCCCAGAAGATGGAGATTGCTCCTGTGCAGAAGGAACCCTGTGGAGGTTTTATCTCCGGTTGGATTCACCAGTGTCCAGCTCCCCAGGCTGGAGGGCCTGCTGTGTCTGTGGTGTGACCAGATCTGTTGTATATCTTTGGTGCTTTGGTGTCCCAAGTCTCATCTGCAAACTTCTTTTCACTCCACTCTGTTTGAAACTGGGAAAAGAAAATATCCACAAATCCCCAGGTTTCATCACCAGTGTGCAAATTTAAGCAGGTGAATCAAAACATTCCTATGGAAATTCTCAGAGCAGTCTCTAACTTTATAAATGATAGATGGCTGAGACACTCTCTTACAGAAGTGCTGAGTTTATTATGCTAAATGAAATAATTTTTAAAATGTCACTGTGACTGTACAGCCAGAGGAACTTCTGAAGGCAAGGCGAGGTTGTTCCCCGTGGCTGCTGAGCAGAGATGGTGTTGGGAATGTGTGGCTGTACAGTCCCTGGACACCAGAGGTCCTCCAGACCCAGCTGTTCATCCCCAAGTGGGAATTTTACAGCAATTACATTCGATTAGTCATTGGAGAAAATAATTTTCCTCAAGGATTTTGTCATGGAGATAAACAAAACAGTCATCTTGTTTGCCTTGATTTTTTTGTTGTTTTTTTTAATTATTTTGGAATATTTTTCTGTTGTTATTTCTCTTGCAGTGTTGCAGTAATATTTCAGAAAGACACTTGCAGGGTTCAAATCCTCCATCAAGTCTTTTGAAGACAGATCCAGCAGTATTTTAGCAAAATAGTTCCTGTGCCTCATTTGTCATTGAACAGCAGTGCTGCTGTCTAGAAACAGAACTTTTTAATTATTATCAGAAAACATACAAACATCTGAAGTGTTACAGTAGAATGTAACTGATATCCAGAAATTACCAAGTCATGTTCTGTTAAGACTGTGACTAATTTTTACCTCAGTGTAGAGATACTAATTCAGATTATTTGAATGTGTACATCAAGTAAAGAGTTGGCAAGGCCTATTGAATTTATAGGCTTAGGGAAAACTTAAATATTTATGCACTTATAGAGGTAACTTTATTATCAGCCTCTCATTCAGAGATTTACAGAAATCTTACTAAAATATGGACATGAAATTATAAATATTGAAAGTATTTTTTCTCCTACATTCTCTACTGGCTGAGCACCTTAACAAGCTCTGTCTGAAAACCGTTCCAACTTTGTTACTGGTAACTTCCCTGTAACCTGGGCAACTAAGCTTCGAGTAGAAAACAAGAATATAAGTAAAAGTAACTGCAGTTTATTTTAAAATATTTTCCATTATTAACACATTTTTAATAGCAGGAGACGCCCAGATTTTGGCTTCGTCATTAAACATGCTGGAGAATGGGGTTTGTGCTGGAGCAGCTGCCAGCTTTGTGTCTCCACTCTCAATTATTTCCAAATTGTTGCAGTGCTTACCCTGCTACTGCTATTAACTGGGTTGGTCATTCACAGGTTTTTAGAAGGCCAAAAATATAAAAAAAAAAGGGGGGGGGGCATTTTACTGTTTTACTTCAATTTGGTTCACTACTCTCTTTAACCTGTCGTGTTTTCTGGACAATCTCATGATAGTGGCTTTTTGTAAAAGCCCTCTGAATGATGGATTAAGATCTGTCTTGGATTTTACATGGATTAAGCTTTAAATTAACATAAAAGAATAACAATGTGAATCAATTTGATCAAAGAAAAAGTGTCACTAATTATTTAAACAGGACACTTAGTCCCGAGGTTTAAAGGCAAAGGAGCGGATTTCCCTTGCATGTGGATCAAATCAGAAGTATCCCATAATTGACTCTTTACAAGACCTTTCTGCAGAGTAATGGACTAGATATTAAAGCCTTAAGTATTTAAAGTGAGTTTCCTTCTTTCTCTAAGTGGAGCTCTACCACTAAGAGCTATTTTACAAGTCTGACACATTAGCTGCATCCCTGGGAAATCCGCCGGGCTCCGGCTGCTCCGGCCCGGAATTCCGAGAGCTTTCGGTACTTCGGTGGTGTGAAATGGGGAGCGTGGAACCTGTGAGAAGGAATGAGCATCCTAAAAATAAATTCCAGATGGGGATGTCTGTTGGACCATCCACTATCTCTGTTCCTTTCCTATTTTTTATAAGCATTTAATGGGCTTTATCTTTGCCACCTCTTTCTAATTTTGTAGGTGCCTCTTGGGAAAACTCATTCCCTGGAAACAAAGGGACCTTTCTTCTTCTGCATTTATTTCTGTTAAAAATGGATGAGATAAATACTGGTTTGTGCCTGAAGGAATGCTGTATTTTCTCATCTAAGGAGCACGTACCAGTTTTCTTTTGGAGGGGATGCAGTGAAGTTGTTCCCAAAAAAGACACTTCTCTCTTGTTTGCATGAGGACTGTTGCAGAGCTTTGCCCTTGCAGACTATTAAAGATGTTATTCCTAAGGGAAATAAAGGTAGTAGAATTTATCCAATTTTATAAAAACAATCACAAATAAGACAGGAAAATGTGAAAATGTTGTAGGTGCTCCCATTAAAGTATTTACAGGGTTGAACCAATCCTGTTGTTTTTTTAAAAATTATTACTACATATAAAATCTCATGTGTTATATTAGGTAATATTTCTGTCGATATAAACTTTAATTTGTACTGATCCTTGTTTAAATTGTTGCTGTGCTTCGTCTTAGAGTCTGTGAACATCCTCCAGCTCTTTATTTTCCATTAATCCATGCTCCAAGTGGTTGCTCCCATCATGTACCCCAGGCTTCACCTTTTCAGACAGCCCTACAGATGTGGTACAGTAATGTTACACTGGTAGGAAAAATCAGCTTCTTTTTGTATGGAAATAATTCATATAGAAATATCCCTTTGCTGTAGTGGTTTGTACTGTATAAATTTACAGGATAATATTACTTGGAAAGCAAAATAATCCTTAATATGATACAGAATTTACTTTTAGCCAATTTCTGTCTTCTACTGTCAGGTAGAAACCAAATCACCCTGAAATCAACAGGAGATCAGTCAGGGAAGGAGCCTTGGGAAGGCAGAAATTTTGTCTCATATAGACACAGTTTAAAATTCCAAAAGATGTGAAAAATCTGAATATCTGCGCTTCAATTTGTAACATCTGTGACTTCAAACCAGACATAAACAATATTGAATGAATTATATTTTTTATGTTTTGTCAAAATAGTATTGTAAATACTAAAGCCACAAATTAGACTTTAAAATGAGACTGGACATTGACTGTGATTGCTCTAAAAGTTGAAGTATTTCGTCCACAATGATCAAAGCAATGCTGCTTAACTCTTTCAGAGGAGAAATACTTTATGAAAGTCAGAAATTCTGGGTTATGGATTTAGCCGTTCCTTTTCGTGGAGGTGAAGCAAGAGAGCCCAGTTTTCCAGTATTGATTGCAGCAATTATTCCTAGGCTTGTCCCCTTCTCCGAGGAACGGACCTCCCGTGTTTTGGGTAAGCCGAGTGTTCTCCATGGGAATGTTGGGGTTTCTTCCCTCAGCTGCGCACAAGGTTTGAGCAGAGAAGAACAAGGGGCTCAACAAAGCCTCATTTTCTGCCCCTGGCAGGATGCTCTTGTCCCCCCCAGGCTGGGTTGGTGTTTTGGGCAAAGGCTGGTCCTGCAAAGCCAAGTCCGGGCCGGGCAGTCCAGCCATGGAAACGATCTGAGGTGCCCAGCCCTGGGACAAACCCACCTCCCTGGAGTCTGGACAGGACTAAGGAGCAGATTTAGCTTTGTCTCTGTGATTTGAGGGTTTCTCTGCTCCCTCCAGGCTCGGTGGGACACATTCACAGGTGCTGGATCTGGTCTCTGCGCAGTGCCCAGGTCAATGGGGTTTGCACAGTGTGGAAGTGGCTGTTTTGGGGATGGCGACAAAGTGAAATTCCCAAATTCCCACCACAAGCCTGAAGCTGCAGCAGCTCCCTGACAGCTGCACTCCCCCTGCTTGGGGTTGTGTTTGTACTCATGGCTTGAATCCCTCTTAATTTTCCCCTGATAATTTCAAAATGGAACAAAACGCGGTTCCTATGGCACATAGTTTTTCCATTGACCTTTCAACTTTCCATATCCTGCTCCCATGCCATAGCAGGAATACTGGAGCTCTTCTGCTGCTTGGACTGTAGGGGTGTGAGTTGTTGAACCAATTACAGCTCAGTGGTGGAAGCTGTGTATCCGTCTTGCAATCTAAATTATTTAACTCTAATTGTTAATGTTATTTATGAAAAATCTCCTGATTGAAATCATGCCAGAAGGTGCTGCTGAGACCCTCAAGGATCCTGAGCACTGCTGTACCACAAAAGGGTTTGTAGGTTTCTATTTCTTCCACAGAAAGTAAACCCAAGAAAACACTCAACTTTTAACTTAAAATCTTACCAGTCTGATTTTTCAGTCATGAGATTTCTGCCTGAAGTACTTTTCTTGGGCTGGCTTTGTTTTACACCAAAACAAATATTTTGGAAAATCCAATTTCCATTGATTTTCTTACCCAGAAAAGCAACGGGGAGCTAAGAAAAGGAAGGAAGCTGGTCCAAGGAAAGCATTGTGGCTGTTGGAGATCTGCAGAGCTGCTCTAAGGAGCAACAAAAGCCTCTGTCAGTCCATTTCCTTTTCCTCGTGTGCGAAGGCACAGCTGGGAATGTGCCCACGCTGGGGCATGTGCGGCCCCCGGTCATGCGACACACACGTCACGTGACTTGTGTCGCTCACGTGGCTCGAGTCCTGTGACTCGCGTCACGTTACTCGC
>WBMZ01017448.1:0-45263 GCA_013400975.1 Atrichornis clamosus | reverse complement strand
GGACCCCCGCACGGGGCCAGGGCTGCTGCCGGACCGGCCTTCCCGTCGCGGCGGCTCCGCTCTGCCCCGAGCCTGCGGCCCGCGGCCGCTCGGGGCCGGTCCCCAGCGCTTGCCCCTTGTCTGCGCCCTCGGCGCCCCGTCCCGCCCGGCAGCGGTCCCGTCCGCGGTCCCGTCCGCGCGTGTTTCGTTGGGAATAACGGGCTCCGCGCGGTAACGTGCGCGATGCGCCGGTACCACGGGAAAGGGCTCGGGCGGGCGCTCAGACACCCTCCTCCTCTGCAGGGAGCAGAAACGAGTGTTCCCTCCCCGCCGCTGAATATCTCCCGGGGCAAGTTAGCAAAAACTGTTGCTCCCAAACTTCAAGGCTCGACGTAAATTGTCTCTGAAGGGACCTGAACCCAGACCCGCCCCGGACCCGGACGCGAGGTTGTGTTACTGCTCAGGGGGCTGCAGCCCAGACCATCCCGAATTGACACAGGGATCTGCACTGTTCTGTAGCATCCCTGTGCTCTTAGGACCCAAGAGATGCATTTCAGAGAGGTCAGAGTTACAGCCGTGAGTGGGATGAGGGGTATCAGCCCTTTGGTTGTGCATGAGAAGTTGTATTAGTGCAGCAACCATGCCCCGGTCATGTAGGGACAGTGACCAGACAGTGCCCATGTGTGCATCTCACGGACGTTAACACAGGACGAGGTTGCTGCCTGTTGATTCTTCCTACAATGGATATTGGTTTGCGAAAGCCTTGGCCTGGAACATGGGCTTTGTTCCTGCTGCTGCCTGTGTGTTTCCAGCCCTCTCCATATCCATTTTCCCCCATGATAAAAAGCATGGCTGAGGTGCAGAGGCTGAAGGCCAAGGCTCTATGCGTCTTCTGTGCTGCCACCTTCCTCCTCCTCGCATGCGGTTATTTCTGGAACCCCGTTGAACTCCTGCACTGTACTTGCTCCCTTCCCTGCTCACAGTTTGTCATCAAAACAAACTTCTGAGGGTGGTGAGTCACCTCAGAGTGGAGAAAACAGCAAAACCTTTCTGTTCCATCACTTCTGGCCGACCTTGTAATTTTATCTCTAGTACCCTCCTTCCTCTCAGCCTCTTGGTTTTGTACTTATCTCCTGTTGCTGTAATTTAATACTAATAGGATTTGGGTTTGGGTTGTTATTTTTCCGGCAGGTAGGGCTTTGGTTCAGTTTGGGTTTCCAAATGCAGGGTGTGTTAGCAGCAGCAGCACACTGGTATTAATTACCAGCTACAGAGCTTGTTTTATAGCCCCATGATGTGTAACCTCAGAAGGCAATAACCAGACTAGTTGTGGCAACAAAACCAGGCGCACTCCCCAAAATCTTAACAAATTGGTTGCACAGAGTGTGGTTCCCAGTGGTTTTTGTGGGCTGCCAGGCAGCCATAAGCCTCTCAAAAGTGGTACAGGATAAGCTCTCTGCTGTTAACACAAACTTTTTCTGAGAGGCTGAATAAAAGCATGGAGAAATCATTGGAATATTAAGTGGTAACTAAGAACAGTGGATCAGTAATTGACTTTTATGCTTATAGCAGCCTTTGTGAGTTCTCTGTTTGGTGGAGCAGAAAAACCCCAGAAAATCATGCCCTGTCCTGCCTCAGATTTCATTATTGTAATGCAGTTTGTTAGCAAGAGTGTTTGGTTTTTTTTTTTTCTCCACTGGAAAAATCCGCCCTGCGGCGTAAGGTGGGGTCAGCCGACATGCACAGCACACGCTAAGGCAGCAAAATTAGCAACATGATTTAAGTGGTTTGCCTTTGTGAGAGTATGCCTGCCTCGAGCCTTGCAGCCTTGGCTCCTCATCAGGCAGCTCCTCATGCTGCTGCTGAGGTGTTCTGGTACATCTCGGCTTTTCTGAGGAATTAAACATTGTGTGGGACAGGTTAGGGAGGGTGAGGTGTGCACACACATATGTGCTCTTTATTGTAAAAGTTGAGCAAAAGTAGTATTTTAGTGCGACTATGAATAACTTGCTGGGGGAGTTCCCACCAAAAATAATCCAGGAGTTTTTTTGTTTTAATGGCTGACACAGATGCGTGCTGCCTTTGCGTGTGGAGTAGCATCCATCACCAGTATGGGTGGGGGGCTCAAAAACATAATTGACTCAGTACTCACTGGATGGAACTTGTGCTCCAGCAGCCTGAAAGCATCTTATATTTTTTCTCAGTGGTGAGAGTAAGTAGAAACTTGAGTTCATTTGCCTGCAGTTTTGTTGATTAAGATTAATTAAATGTGTGATCTTAAGGAACTGGGATTGATCGGGCTGTGCTGACAGCAGGATCTGTAGACAGCCTTTGTAAATCGGGATATGCAACACAGACCCAGCAGTTGTTCCTCTTGTAGTGTCCACCCCATGCCACATGCAATGGCAACATTATGGAGCTGCATCTCAGTTGTCACCTGGACAGAGACGTTGACAGCAGCATAAGCTGAACTGCAGTCATGAACAGGGGTGGTGGGACCGCCAGCGCTGGGGGGCTCCTTGTGGAGAGTTACCTCTCCTGACAGTCGTTGACTGAGGTTATTTGTGCTTGGCGAGTGCAGTGACCACCCTGTGGTAAGGCAAGGATGCAATGCAAAGATTTTTTTAGTGTTAAAGAGAATTTCTGTAGTCATTTAAGTGTCTAAACTGGCCAGAGGACAAGGTTGTGAACTGTAGCTTGGGATCTTGGAGCAGCGAGTGTCTCGCCCAGCCTCAAGTGGCCTGTGTTAACAGGCTCCCAGGCCCTTACTCTGACACCGTATTGTCAGTGAGAAGTGACACACACAAATGGCATGTGCTGCCACACTGAAAATAGCTCCTTCCAGTGGCCTGGGAGCAGGCGGCCACCTTATATGTCCTGCTGCACATGCCACTTGCCTTGGGGGTGGGGTAGCCCCTTCCCACCACAGGTGCTGCGCATCCCACAGCTGACAGCGGGGGTAGCCTGTCCTCCTAGTCTTGCCTGCGTTTTTCTGAGGATACAAGGGATTGAACATTAATCTGAATTTAGCAGGGAAAAAACCTGACTGTGATGTTCAAGCTGATGTTAGTATTTCCATCAAGCAAGTGTGACTTGGCTTGTGTGTCACTCTATCAGCTAAAAGGCAGGAAAGAAGCAGTGCTCTGGTGAGCCCTCAGCAAGCCTTGCAGAAACAGCTTAATGTCCATCCTGGTCACCTTTTCATATGAGCTTTCTTTATTTCTTGCCCATAGGATTGCCAGATGCTCTTAAATCAGATGAAAGAGATCACGGGAATTCAGGATTCAGCATTCCTGCTCGCAGCTCTGAAGGTTTGTGTATATTACCATTGTTCTGGGGAAAGAGAGCTCTGATTTTGTCCAAAAAGTCAGGCAAGTTCAGGCTTCTGCCAAATGTAGCATGCAGGTGTTTGCTGGTGTCTCTGTCGGCTGATGATGAGCTGGTCCTCATTAGAATGGTCCGTGCATGGCCTGTGGGAGTGATCCAGAAACAGCATGCCTACATGAGAGACAAAGGGTAAATCCTTTACTTTTCTGCTCCTCACTGGTGCTTTGCTTTTCCTCTATCTTTCTACCAGGCTGCTAATGGAGACCTCATGGAAGCAGTCACCTTCCTGACAGAGGACCCTGCTCAGGAGCCAGCGCAGAACCTGGCCGCTGCAGAGCCGTCTGCCTGGGAAGGGAGTGCCGTGGGCAAACAGCTCCCACAGAGTAAGTCCTTCACCTTCTCTCACCCTTAACGGCTTTGCGTGTTTGTGTGAGCTCAAAGGGGAAGTATCTGTCCTCCCTGCTTCTGTCTGCAATGCATCTCTCCAGCTTCTGTTCTGGTGAGATCTGATTTTGCCAGTGCTGATCACGTAATAGGGTTTTAATAATGTTTGTAGGTGACACATCACAGTTAAAAAGTTAATGTTCCTGTTTCATTATTTCAAGAGCTCTGAACTGTTCCCTCAAGCTCTGAATTTGACTGTAAGAAAATCTGGGTAGTACACAGCTGCATACTCTGCCCTTTCTCCTCATCCAGCCCACTCAGTGACTCTGAGATTGCCTGGCATGAACTGAACAGGGATTTCTGTTTAAAACCTGAGTTAGAAAAATTTGCTTGTATTGACTGAAGAGCTGTATTTGTGAAGTGTGATGTTTTCTAGAAGTTCCTCTTAAAGAGAATGTTTGCTGCTGGTGGTGGAAAACTGATCAGAATGCTGCCTCCACTTCTAGATATTAGTACTACACCTGCCCCTCACAACCAGGATAACGTCGACACAGCCAACGCAATCAGACCGCTGGAATCACCAAAAGCTCAGGCTGCAGAAAGGGATGCAGCCGAAAGGTCAGTGGGGCTGTAAGTGGGCTTTGGTTTTCCCAGGTATCATAAGTGGGTTCTGATGCTGGTAACTGCAGTACAAACATGGATCACCTGCCAGGTGGACACCCACTGGCTGAAGGGGAGTTTGATTCCTGCAGCAGTCAGGAACCTTCGGGAGATGTTTTACAGCACAGTGTTTATCTCTTGTGACAGACCACAGGACACACATTCCGCTGAAAACAAAAACCGCTCCAAAAGGAAACGCTGTGAAGTCTGGGGAGAGAACCCCAAGCAGAATGACTGGAGAAGAGCTGGTGACTGGCCTGTTGGGATGAAAAATATCGGAAATACATGTTGGTTTAGTGCTGTTATACAGGTAACCTGTAGGAAAGTTCTCTTTTTCTGATGTCAAACTTCCTGTGGTCTTGGGGTCAGAATGTTTCTCAGTTAGAAGCAAATATGCAGCAGCTCTGTGAGGAAGTCATTGTATGCAGATGAGTGAATATGACCCTGCTCAGACACAGAAGCTTCTGGGTTTATGTGATGTGACCATGACGTGTTCTGGGCCTGCACAGAAAGAGCCAGAGAGCAGTGAAATAGGCTTTGCTTAAAAATAGCTACAGATACAGAGAATCTGTGTGTCTGCGTGCAGGGGTTTGTGCAGCGTTGGCTAAGTGCCTACTGAATGATAGAAGCTTGCCTGGCAAAGTGAACTGATAATTTAATTTTACTGCAGTTATTGTTGGCTCCATAACATACAGTTTATCGTATTTCAGTTAATGGAATATACTGGCATAGATGCTTGGACAAATAGACAGCTAGGCAACATATATTATTAAGTAATGACCTGAAGAAGAGACAGCAGTAAGTGGAACAGAGCAGATTTGTCTCTCCTAACCACTTCATATCAGCAGTGTGATGTTAATCATTTGTCTCCAGCTCTGAGAGGATATAAGAAAGCTGCAAATGGGTCTTTCTCACCATGGCTTGTTCCTGGGTGCTTTTCTGAGCTGGCCTATGCAGAATAAAGTGCTCTTTCCTAAAATTGTTACATCTATCCTAAAAACAGCAGGATGAGATTTCGTCCTTGGGTGGGTACAAACATGCTGGTCCAGCACAGGGGCTACTCACATTGTAGATGTACATTCAGTAACACGGGACCATTGGGAATGTGAAGTTCACAAAATAGACCTGTCAAGTCAGAGAGTGACAACAGAGCATCAAATTGCCATGAGTCCAATCCTTGCAGATGCTTACTGAGCTTTATCTCTCCTCTTTCAGTCTCTGTTTCAGTTGCCAGAATTTCGGAGGCTGGTCCTTGGATACTCTCTCCCACAGAATGTGCTTGAAAGTTGTCGTAGTTACACTGTAAGTCTTGATTCAGTAACACTGTCAAGTTCCCTCTTTTGTGGTGTAGCCTTCTGCTCCTTTTCTCAGCAGTTTAATTTGGGGCCATGTGAGACCTGTGGCTTTAAAATCATCCGTCTGCGTTAAAGACAAATTTGGGAAATTCTCAAAGACAGAATCAGGATAGGGAAAAAAAGAGCTGCTTCTTATGCCACTGTCCTCTACAGCCTTTAACTGCTGTGCAGGGAGACCTTTTTCCCATAAAACTTCCTTGGCAGCTCCAGATTGCTCATTGGTTTGCATGAACAGTAGAAGAACTGGTATTTGAGTCAGTCTGCAGCGGGTTGGGTACCTTCTACGATATGTGCATGTAGTGTTCAGTAGCACTTAATTTTAAGATGTTGCTTTTTTGAATTGCAGGAAGGCTCTGACTTTTCTTTTTGCAATGCAGGGAAAAAGAAATATTGCATTCATGCAAGAACTTCAGTGTCTGTTTGCATTAATGCTGGGTACATGGCGTAAGTTTGTAGACCCTTCTTCAGCACTGGAACTCTTGAGGGACGTGTTTAGATCTGTTGAAGAACCTCAGGTAAAACCACCTTGAAAAGCCTTTTGCTCTCTTCAAACCAGCAGTCGCAGCCATGGCAATCCCATTTTGCTTCATCCTGATGGTGCTTCCAGAGGCCTTTTCCTGTGTTTGTCAGCAGACAAACAGCTGTCCCTGTGTCATTTGAGCAAAATGTGTGTGTGTACTAATTAACCAGCCAGTGTAGCACTGCGCTACCCAGTGCCAACTGCATAGTCAGGTAGCGATCACGATAATTTCCTCTGATCTAGTGTTCAGATGAGCAGTGTTCATTATCATTCTAAATCAGCACAGCACTTCAGTCTCACATGTAGTTCAGCTGAGTGGGTACAGCAGTACCAGTTGGGTTGTGTTCAGTGAGTCTGACGACAGCAGACCAGGGGAACACTCCTTGGTGGGTGTCATGATTGACTCTCCTCTTCTGTCTCTCTTCTAGCAAGATGTGAGTGAGTTTACGCACAAACTACTGGACTGGCTGGAGGACGCGTTCCAGCTCACTGTGAATGTCACGTGAGTCGTGTGTGATCTTGGGAGTTTGACCTGACTCTAAGGAGAGTTTTACTAAATGAGAGGACTTTATGTGAAAATTTTGAGCAAATGAGAGTTCCTGTAGATGAGCTCCTTAAGCTCGAATTGTCATTAGGAAGCACTGTGTCTACATCTCCTGTTCATGAGCATGGGACTTCACTCAGTGCCGATATGGCCTGCAGAGTAAATGAGCTTTTGAGGGGAGCTCAGCAGCACTGGTGAACAGAAAAGCTCTGCATGTTTGGAACTACATTTCAGAATCTGGCACCTTAAAATTTTTTTTGCTCTTGCTAGTGTAAGTGTTATAATGTGCTTTGGAGCATGAAAATGGATGAGAAGCTTCCTCTCTATTTTGTGCTTTGATAGAAAACTGTACTTTTGCCTGTAGGTTCCCAGGCAGAAGCTTAGATTACAACTTGGTTTTTTGCAGTTTCCAGCTACAAATGAATGTGTGCTTTTGCTTTCTGAAACAGGAGCTCTGGGGACAAATCCGAAAACCCAATGGTGCAGCTCTTCTATGGGACTTTCCTGACTGAAGGTGTCCACGAGGGTGAGTTAAGGCTTTGGTAGATTCAACTCTTTAACTCCTTTGAGTGTCTCAGAGTTAACCAGAGTTTTTTGTTCTCTTGAGTTAGCTCATGGTTTTTGTATGGTTTCCATCATCCAGGCAACACTTTTTCCAAGATTGAGACCTTTGGTCAGTATCCCCTTCAGGTAAATGGTTACCGGAACTTGAATGAGTGCTTGGAAGGAGCCATGGTGGAGGGAGAGATGGATGAGGCAACAGCATCTCAATCAGTGAAGTATGGACAGGAGGTTAGTTTGACCTTTTTTATCGAGCCTTTGGTTGCCTGCTGCAGAAAAGTGCAGCACACACAGTATAGGGGTGTATCATGCACTCTGATAACTTTAAATAGCAACTGTGAGTGTTGTCTAAGAATTGAATACAAAATATTTTCTGGATACCTGGAATCTAATGTAAATGTCTGTTAGTGTTAGGTGGTGAGACACTAAGTCTTTGCTGATTTGTAAAGATGTGTTGTCCTATGTAGCCAGTAACCAGTTGAGAGTTTATTTTAAATTGCAAAGGTCAATGTCTGTTTCTGAATCAAGTGTGATCAAGTCTCTCTCTTTCTGTTGAAGCCTACCTGTACCTGAGTAGGGGGAGACCTACTGCCTCCATATTTTCGGAGGGTAAAAGTACAGTGCTTAACTCCATGGTATGCCATTTGGAATTTGTCTCTTTCTCCCTATTATACTGTGTATGGTTTTTCTTCTTGCTTTCATTCTTATTTTCTGACTGTGATGATTTTTTTTTTTAATAATCTCACTAATCACAAACCAATCATAAAAAACTTAATTGCAGCAAACTAGGTGGTGAAGGAGCACTGTTACATTCAGCATCCTCTATGTGTAAGTGCAGAGGAAGTTAGCTTGGAGAAAGGCTGGGACACAACACTAGCAAGGGTGTCCAGTGTAGGCAGGGCAGGGAAGGGTATTTCAGTTCTGTCAGAATGTCTGAAAATTGTATTGCTGTGGTTTAAACTAGCAAAGGAGAAATGAAGCCTTGGGCGGGGGAGCCCTGTTCTGACTCTGCAGGCAAATGTTTGTTCTGGGTTTTCTTGGTTTCTGCCTGAAGCAGTTCAGTCGCATTTACAGGAGATGTGGGTGAAGCTGACACTGGAGACAAAGGGACGTCGGAGCTCATCAGGCAGGTTCATTTCAATCCAAGCTTTTTAGTTCCTCAAAATTCTTCTTCCAAAATTAAGGGAAATTTCACCAATCATGGAGCTGGTTTAATTGTTTGTCTGCATGGATAGAAGGAAAAGGTTCTGCCTTAATTTCTGAATAATCTTACTGGAAGAATTGTGCATCTTAATTTCACTTCCTGGGATGTGGTGGGTAGAGGGTGGCATGACAGGGGACATAGGGAATAAGGTGATTTTGTCTTTTGAGCACCTAGGCGAGTGTGCTGCAGGTCAAAGCAGCAGTGACATTAACGGTAACTTCTCCCATATGATAGGAGTGTAAATCTCCCTTCTTTGTGGTTATGGGCTGCTTCTAAGAAAGCTCTGGTACAGAAAATGAGTTTAGTACACTCATCCCAAATCCAGAGGGCAGCATTAAGTGGATGGTGCCAAGCTAAAATAGGTGAAGGAAGTTCCTGGCAGTGGATGCTGGAAGTCTTTATGAATCCAGAAAGATAGAGAGGAAGTGTAAATTCAGCTGAGAATTTTTCTTTCAGCATGGCTCTTTGAAATAGTGTATGAAAGTGGGGGTCTTCTCTGAATCCCCTAATCAAGTAGTTTGTAAATAGACTGAGAGAGGATAAGGAATCTGGTGCTTCAGGAGGACTCCTGGTTTGTTCATCATTGCATGTGATCTGCCTCTGAAAAGAACTCTCTTGGGGACTGTTAGATGATGTGTAGATTGTGTGTAGCCTCTGCTAATTTCTGAAATTCAGTGCTGGACTTGTTAATAATCCATCAAGCGGGATGCATCAAACAATGACAAGTAGCTTTGAGAGCAATTATGAGGCTTTTTCACAGTAAAAATGTAAAATGGAAGCATAAATTTCTGTCTTGTAAAATTTGACTTTCTGACTAGTCACTCCGCAGACAAAACCTGATTCAGTGCTTAAAGACAGAGACATTTAAATCAGTCTAAAATCATATAGGATCAGTCTAAAGTGTGCCATTAGCAGTCATCTTAAAACAAGTCCCTTTGGGGGCATTTCTGCTTTTGTTACAGCGCTGGTTTACAAAACTCCCACCAGTTCTGACCTTTGAACTCTCCCGATTTGAGTTCAATCAGTCACTAGGACAGCCAGAGAAAATTCACACCAAGCTAGAGTTTCCCCAGACTATATATATGGACAGGTGAGTTGCCCTGTTGTACGGTATGTTTATAGCTATTGTTTTGTTGTAAATAAAGAAATTTAAAAGGTTGTTTGGGTCAGCAAGGAAAGATTCTAAAATATTTACAGAAGATTGTGGATGTTAGAAGTAAACAAATCTCACCTGACTAACAGGGCTCTGTATTTCTATTTAGGTACCTCTACTGCAATAAAGATCTTATTCAGATGAAGAGAGAGGAAATGAAGAGATTGAAGGAGAAAATGGTGACTTTGCAGCAGAAACTGGAAAGGTAAGTAGTCAGCTGGCTTTGCTTTTATGCCCTCTGGAAGTCTGCAAGTGTTTCCTTTTAAATGAGCTTTCCAATAGCAGAGAAACTTGTAGGGGAAGGAGAAATACCAGTACTGGCTTTGTTCTGAGACGTGGAGGGAGGAAGTATTGTTTCAAAAACAAAGCTTGCTTGTTGCTTCGATGGTTTCTGAATATTACTAATACTGTTACAGGAATAAATTCTTTAAAGAGCACATTTGCCACTGTCAGCTGCATTGGCAAGTGAGGTGAGGAAATCCAGTAATACATGACAGAAAAAGTTGTTCTTCTCTTGTCCCATGAGGTTTAACGTATCTCATTCCTTTATTCATACAACACCTTGCATTTTTCCGTAGGTACATGGAATATGGCTCTGGCCCAGCCCGCTTTCCACTGCCTGACATGCTGCAGTATGTGCTTGAGTTCATTGCTACAAAGCCAGCTGTGGCTGTTTCCTCTGCTCCGGGCTCTCAAACAACACTCCTGCACTCCCAAGCCAAGCCTCGTGTTTTGGACGTGCTTTCACAGCCAAACAGGTCAGTAAACAGAAATAAAAAGGATTCACAGGAGAACACTTCACCTCCCAGCTAAATGGTTCTGCATGGCATTCCAGAAGTGGGTTATTTATCTGAGCACTGGTGAACATTATGCTGTAATGTGCAAATGTGGGTCACTGCTTTGCTGGTCATTCAGTTCTGTTGGTGTTAATAGAACACTGCACCTTAATCTTGTCTTTCTCCTTGTCCAAAAGCATCCCCATATTCTTTGTCTAAGCAGCAATTCTGAGCTAAATTATGTGCTCTTTTTGCTTCATCAACCAGTAAATTACAGCAATTGGATTATTATAACCCTGGCCAGCATGGTTGGTTTAACACCCTAAATTAAGCTGAGTAAATACACAAGTTTCTTAGTAGTAATGGAAGGAATTTTTAGAGTTGTTCATTGTGGATGTGTGCTTACAGAGTTCTATAACGATTTTCCGTAGTATTTGTCCTATATTTTGGTTTGGTCTGTGAAGGCAGAAGCACCTTTCAGAGTACCTGTTCTCTTTATATTTTGTACCACCTTGGAAAGGAAATCCTGCTCCAGCTCTGGAGTAATTTTTATTTGGTTTATTTCATATTCTTTTCCAAAAAGAGAAAAAACAAGAGAAAGATTGAAAAACCTGCCCACTACTCTTGGATTTTGCTCCACAGCATACTAGAAAAGACCAATACCAGGACTGAAGATGAAGCGTTCTTTCTGGCAAATTCTTCGTCACAGCAAAACTCCAGTATGGAGCTCCAGCCTTCTGTTTCACCAGCAGAACTGTCTGAACGTCCAGCTCCTCATGTGGTCTCCGAGGAAGAGCTGAACCTGGTTCAGACATGTCTGCAACGATGGAGAAACGAAATCGAACAAGATGTGCAAGGTTGGCCCCAAATGCATTTGTAGTGATTTTCCTCCTGAATGCCAGCCTACTTTCCCCTGTGTTGCTTTGCTGGATACAAACTACAAATAATCTTGTCCCTGTCTGAGCTCTGGTGCTGAGTCTGTCCAATAGTCCCTGGATGGCTTCAAACTCTTTGAAGTGAAAGGGGCTGGCATAGCCTGATGAACAGTCATTAATTTTTATACACTTCTCTCATTGATTATGTTCTTGGCAGATCTGAAGGAGTCTATTGCCAGAATCAACCAGTCCATCAAACAAATGTACTGTGACCCTCTCCTCCAACAGGTAGGAAATGCAGCTTCAGTACGTAAATGTTAAACTAGTATTGCTGATACTGGATTTGTTAGTAGCTTTTGGTTTAAATTGCTCTCTTCAATGTATTTTAAAATTTCCAGTGATAAAGCAGAGAAAGATTTATTTATGAAATTCACGTTTCTGCTTTCCTTAAAAGTCAGTTCTCACTTAGGAGGAAATTTATCGAATTGCACGAGTCTTGTACCCCTGCTGTTTGTGTGCAGAGGTCAGCCAGAACTGGTCTCTAACTGCACATCTAAAAGATATCTTGGTCACCTTGCAGGTTCCCTATCGTTTGCACGCAGTCCTGGTCCATGAAGGGCAAGCAAATGCTGGGCACTACTGGGCCTTCATATATGACCAGCCTCGGAAAAGGTGGCTCAAATACAATGACATCTCAGTGACAGAGTCATCGTGGGAAGAGCTGGAGCGAGAGTCATTTGGAGGCTTGAGGAATGCCAGTGCCTACTGTCTAATGTACATCAGTGACCAGGTGTCCCGCATTGGTGCAGGTACTGAGCCACAATGGCTGGTTGATGAGGGTTTGTGTGTTGGTGTGTCTCTCTGCCCTGTGTGATGGTTATGTTCCTTGGCTTCCCTGGCACAGTTGCCTTTTGACAGAGCACGAAACTTCACCCCACACAGGAGGGATATCATCTGCTTTGTACTCAATTCATTTCTAAATCCCTGATAGGGCTGAAAACTGCTGGGAGAACCATGCAGGTGAGATTGGGAACAGCACCTCATGTTATTAATACAGACTCACAGACTCACAGTACAGACTCACGCTGCCCTTTTGCCATATTTAACATGCATCTAGTGCTGGTATTCTTCAGTTTGAATCTCTGTAGTGTTTATATGGCAGCGTTTGTTTCCTAAGGGCCTGTGAAATGCCTCCTACTTTATCTCTCCCATTTTTATCACACCTCCTGACTTGTTTGCTTGGTCTTTAGTGATTCTGTTACACTGAACCTAAATGGGCTCTTTTTTGTGCAGCCTTTCCGTGTGCGAGAGGTATCAGAGTGGCTCAGACTTACAAGTGTGTTTGCAGTGCCAATGTATAAATAGTTCTGTGGAGAAATTGCTGTGCACGTGGCACTAGACATGGCACACAGCTGTACAAGAACCCAATAATTTCACGCATGGCTCATTTTGATGTAATAAATAGAAAGAAACAATGGAGAGCTATCGTTCTGTTCATTGCTAAATGCGACTGATGAGGATCTGGAGGTTGTTCTTTGTTTTCTTATGACAGATCTGAAATTAACTCATGGGGTTTTTTTCCCCCTATTTAATGCAATTTTTGTTGTTTTTTAAAGCATTTTGCAATGTGTGCATAAAAATGTCTACTGTAGAAAATTGTCAGTTGCTTTTGATAAATTTTAGGACTTGTCTAAAGCTGATGCTACTTGGGTTATGTGCTATTTTAAACGTGAATATTGAAGTAAATCTAAAAAGCACCGAGAAATACCAGCATCACACTTGTGCTATGGAACCCATGCAGGCCCCTGTGTGTTTACCTGTTATGCAGTGCTGAAGGTGTGACATCTTTGGCTGAGCTGTGAACTTTGCAGCTGTTGGTAGTTCAATGCTGTTCCCTGTACGACTGGAGCCACTGGATCAGGATGTGTCTGACCTCCTGGATCAGCAGGTGCTGGTTCTGGAATTGCTCTGTGTAAATGCTGTCCACTGGTAGAACAAAACTGGGTTTTGTTTCAGATAACTCTGTAGGTTTGTCTTTATTTTTGCTTCTGGATCACCTTAAGTACAAAGCCTGTAGAAAGTTGGATTTCTTTCCCCATTTATTTCTCAGCCAGTTTGCTTGTGGTTGCCCATGATAATGCGTGCATGTTTAGTCCCTAAGGGTGGTGTCCTGCCACGATATGTTTCCTTATGCTGGTCTTGAATTTCCTCCAGATGAGGATGAGGGCCCGGAGGCTAGACAGTTCCAGAAAGAAGTGGAATCCTTGTCCCCAGAACTGAGACACTACATTCAGGAAGACAACTGGCGTCTGGAGCAGGAGGCAGAGGAGTGGGAGGAGGAGCAATCTTGCAAGATTCCTCAGATGGAGCCTTCACCTACTTCTGAATTGCAGGATCTCTCCTCTGAGTCAGGACCAGGTAATCCCACTGTGAATTTGCAAGCCATGTTGGAGCCAGTAACAGCCAGCTAGTCACCAGTACCACTGTGTTGGAGCCTTGCACAAATGTCTCAGAATGCAGGAGCAGCCATGGACGAAGCAGGAGAGGCAGCTGCTGGAGGTTCTGCTCTGGCAGTACGAAAGGCTGTTCTGCTGGTTTTGCATATGCATCCTTCCAGGCTTGTCCCCAGAAATGCTGTTTCCCATTCACTTAATCATCATGGGCTAATCTCAGTTCCATTTCCAGATTTTTCTTTCTTTCATAAATGTCAAGTGGACAAGTGCTGTTCTCTGGAGTGGGAAACGTTACTTGGCAATCCCTGATGACATGTGCCATTCCCACTGGAAAGGGGTACGCACATGCTCGCGTGAAGTGCCTTCACCTCTGGGATGAAGGCAGCAGCTGTGTAAAACTGCATGGACAAGCTGCAAAACATATTAGAACAAGAGAGGAGAAGAAACCTTGCAGCTCTTGCTCACTAATACCACACCTCTGTCCTGACAGAGCAGTTGTCAGTCTGTGAGCAGAGTGTGCGCTCCCTGTCCTCAGAGCACGCCAGGATTGCCAAGGAGCAGACTGCCAAGGCCATTGCCAACACTGCCGACGCCTACGAGAAGAATGGTGTTGAGGCAGCTCTGTGCGAGGTAGGAGCTGAGCCCTGGCCCAGGAACCAACAACTTCTTGTCTCCATGTTATCGTTCTTGATAGACCTTTGCTTTTCTCATTTCTGTGAAGTTCTGTAGCTGTGCTGCGTTTAGCTCGGTCCCCTTTGGCTTTCCTGTATTTTGCTTTGGATTTTCTTACTCTCTTTCTTCTTTTCCTTCTTGGCCACAGCACAAGGAGGTAGAGCCGCTGAAGGCCCACCTGGGAGAAACGTCCCTCACAGTTCAGGCAGAGCAGCCCCAGGATGCTCAGGAAGCAGAGGCTGCTGCCCAGACTAGCTCACAGGTCTCTGAAGTGGAAATCCCCAGTGTGGGGAAGATTCCTGTTAGATCCGATGCAGATGGATATAATGAGGAGGTACAGATACCAGTGCAGGGGTTAATTACTGCTGCTTGTTAGCCTGTAGCTGTTTAGTTAGCTGGCTTTCAGCTGCTCTAAGGGTGGGTGTGATAGTGTCTGTCACAGGAACAACACCCTGTACAAAGTTAGTTTTCTCACTGCGGAGAGGAAGAGGGACAGACCGCATCATTCCATAATTCCACTTTTAAATGCCATCAGAAAAACAGCTCTGTAAGAGCACTCGATCGGTCGATCTGCATGTTGGTCCTAAGTCCTCTTTCTAGCACAACTGTCTAAAAATTGATCTTACCTGTGTTAATTTCTTTACAAGTGTCTTTGCTGGCTTCAGTTACTGTTTTGTCTGCACTCAAAGTCCTTACTCCCAGCAGTGTAACTTACATACCCTGCCCACTATTTTCTTTGGGTCTGTCTGTTTAACTACTCTCATACATGCTCAAGCAGTATTTTAGAAGTTTTCTCTTTTTCACAAGTGCAGTTGTATTTCACACAAACACTGGGGCTGTCACTCCTTGAGTAGATTTGAGATGTGCTTGTGTGAAGTTGGCTCAAGGAACTGCTGCACCAGAGGTGCTGTGTTTGTTTTACATGGCTTAGGAAGATTGAGTGGGACATGGGGACATGGCCAGCGTGCTTTACCTTCTCACTTGTTGAATTTAAAACTTCAAGGGTTTGGAGTGACCAGCCTTGAGATCTTTAAATGTCTAAAAAAAGCCCTGCGTGTAAAGTGCATGTGGGACATAGAGTCAGTAGCATGCAAGTGACTCACAGCCCCAGTTATCACACCTGTACTCATATGATTTCCTTTAAACCTTATCTTTTGAAAGTTTCTTCCATTCTTCACCATGCCTTCTCTTCTTTCCCTGTCTGTTACTGTTTTCCTTGTTCTTGTTTGTGTCTGTTCTCCTGCTTTTGTGGTAGGTGATGCTGAGTCCAGCCATGCAAGGTGTCATCCTGGCTATTGCAAAAGCCCGCCAGACCTTTGATCGCGATGGGTCTGAAGCAGGGCTTGTTAAGGTATTGATTTGTTTGCTAAATCCAATAATAATGGATATCTGTCTTCCCAGAATAGAGAATCTGTGCCATATTCACAGATCAAGAACGTGAAGGGAATGATTTGTGCAGTTTTTCTTCTAGCTAATGATCTTTGTCCTACATTTCATTTCCTGCTCGCTTATTGTGATGACATATCCATGGGTTCAATACAATTTTTAGACCCTGTGAGAAAGAACACCCTCCTCCCAAGACAAGCAGCAACTTTCCTTTTTCTTAATTATTCATTTAGTACTGTGAAATTTGGTTTTTTTGGTCCTGAATGTATTTGCTTACTGTGACCTCTGTTGTCAAATGTGAACTCAAGAAAAATGTTTGCCTGACCAGAGGGATTTGAAAGCATAAGCACTGCTGAATGCTGAAGCTGGTGTTAGATTTTACAGGCAAGTAGATTTAACTGAAAGTGCCACATGGGAAGAATCATCCATGCTGGTAATCTATGGGAATGTAAATCACAAGATACTCTTGCACCTCATGCAGGTCCAGGTGTGTTCCAGTTGTTATTTGCAGCCTGAGCACTTGCAGGAGGGGGCCATTGTTTTATAGTTGAGGTGTTTGTGAGCTTCCATTCACCACTGGAATATCACCAGCAGCAGAGACCACCAAGTCCCATCGAACAGGACATGTTTGAACTCCCTGTTGGCTGCTGTGGCATTCCCATGGGCAGACAGGTGGATCTGTCAGTACCTGTGTTCCATCGGCAGGCATTCCGTGAGGAGTACTCCCGGCTGTACCTGCTTTCCAAAGAGACCCCAACCCCCCAGAACGATGCCCGGTTGCAGCATGTGCTCATCTACTTCCTTCAGAACAATGCTCCACAGCAGGTGGTGGAACGGACCCTCCTTGAGCAGTTTGCAGACAAAAACCTCAGCTATGACGAACGGTGAGTGCCCGGGATTCCAAGGGAGGTTTTTCCCGCCTGGATATGGCCGGGCCACTGTTCTGATCTTTCTGCTTTCTGCTCACATGGAGCAGGTCCATCAGCATCATGAAGGTGGCACGAGCAAAGCTGAGCGAAATCGGTCCTGACGATGTTGACATGGAGGAGTACAAGGTAAGGGACCAGAGAGCTGCTTCTGAACCTTCACACTGCCCTAGGTGGCATTGTCCGAAGGGGGAATTGGGGAACACAGCATGGAGCTGTGCTGGCCAACACAGCGGTCACTGCATGCCTGTCAGCAGGGAGTGTCTGCAGGAGGGTGCTCAGGGAGCAGGAGTACACTGGAAATCTCCTGAGCATGGAGGATGTGCAGTTGGCTAAACTAATTTGCGTGTCACTTATGAGAGATGTTTAAACACTTCAAAGGGTAAAATCTGACACATTTGAGAGTCATGGGGGACCCCAAACTATGCATGTGGTTGTTTCGGGCGAGGCTGATGCTCTGCTTCCCTTCTGCTCCTCACAGAGATGGCACGAGGACTACAGCCTTTTTCGCAAGGTGTCCATTTACCTGCTGACAGGGTTGGAGCTCTACCAGAACAGAAAGTAAGTTCCTCTAATTGTGTTTGGACAAGATAAGCTGTAGCTAAAAGTAAAGGCCACTTTGACAAAAATTCTTCTTTCTGACCCACAATGGCCTGTGTTTGAGACCAGTGGGCTTTCTTTTTGACCTGCTAATAATCCTTCCTGAATCCGCAATTGAGCTTAGTTAACAGCACAGATATGAGGCTGAGCTTCTGGTTGGCTGCCTGACAGTTTCTGAGAGTTTCCTCAAAGTTTTCCCTTTGAGAAATTGAGCTTTATATTCTGTTTTCCAGAGATGGGTTTGCAGGAATGATTGTCATCATTTTGGGATTTTTTGCCTTGGACTCCTGTATTAAAATTGAACTGTCTCGAAATGGACGTTATGCTTTGTGTAAACACACACTTTGGAGTCCTCTAGACCCAAAGGGCCTTCGTTTACTCCTTACTGTTCTAGAAGCTGTATTTTCCATAAATTATGCAGGATGGAGGATGACAGTGCCGTTTTAGGGAAGATTTGAAATCAGAAAAGTGATTTTTCCAATCCAGAAAATTAACAGGCTTTCAGAAATTACTCCTGGATGGAAACAGAATTGTATTCCAAGGTGGTTCACAGTGATGAGCCACCAAATTCAGGTGGGCGAATTGACAGGGCTGGGTGAAAGCAGCCTAGAGCTTCCCTGGATTGACCTAATCACTGTCAGCAGTTCTGTTTTCTCACCTGAAGCTTGAAATGTGTGAGGGACGCAAAAACACGAGCTTCTGCCCTTCTTGTCGTGTTCTCTCATAGTGCAGTTCCCGGAGCAGTACGGAAAATGAACACAAATGAACACACACTGCACGTGAACTTGGTTTTAAGGGGCTGTGCCAAGAAACTCATTTGGCATTCTGGGCAACAAGGAGCAGGAATGGCTTGACATGGGGCATCTGTTCATTTGTGCTTTGGCAAGGAAATGCAGCTTTCCCATTGGGCCTGATGCTGGTCCAGTCAGGCCCAGTGGGAAAGGTTTCCTGAGCCAAGGGGCCTGGCTGTAGTCATGGTCCTGGCAGAGCCCGAGGCCTGCAGAGCTGACCCTTTTCTCCCAGGTACCAGGAGTCGCTCACCTACCTGGTCTATGCCTACCAAAGCAACACCAAACTGCTGCTGAAGGGAACCAACCGAGGCGTGAACGAGTCGCTGATTGCCTTGTACAGAAGGAAGTGTCTCTTGGTTTGTATTGAGGAGCTTAACACTCACTTTTGGAGAGGTGGGGAGGGGGCAGCCAGGGCACCATGGTAGCCAAGACCAGTGTTCCTGTCGCTCCTCTGTCTATTGCCATGATTCTGCCCCTTGCTGAGTACCAGCAGCAGCATGGAAAGCTGGGAAATAATAATCATAATTCAATGAAAGAACGTGCCTCACAGGTCTCAGGGAATCCAGGCAAAGGCAGATCTGGATCTTGGCATCTTAAAACCAGAATTGTAAATAAGCTGTATGCACTCTGTATGTAGATACAGCAAATTGCATGTGTGGATATGAACATATATATTTACCAGTTTGTTTTCTATGGTATGTTTCCCATGACTAAAGGTGATTGTTCCACCAGAACCCAGCACCTGGTGCTGTTTAGTCCTTGTTCTCTGCACAGCTACCAGTGCAGGGCCCGAGCTGGGCCTTTTCTCTGATGGTTATCTGTGGTACATGCTTGCTCTTTACAAGTCTGTCCCTGATTCTCCCTCCACCCCCAGAAGCTGAACGAGGTGGCAGCTTCTCTTTTCGTCAGCTGTGAAGAAGCTCGTGTGTCAGAGGGTGTAAGCATCCTGAACGAGCTGATCATCCCCTGCATGCACCTCATGAACAACTTTGAGATCTCCAGAGAGGACCTGGATGCCATCGAGGTCATGAGAAACCGCTGGTGCTCCTATTTGGGACGAGAAGACATGGATGGTAGGAAATGGCTACTGTTCATGGGCAGGGTAGTGTGTGGATCTGAACTGGGAAAGAATTAAAGGACCATTTAAAATTAAATTTCTGGTGTCTGCACTGCAGCACATTGGAGCCCTTCTAATTGTGGGAAGAGAAATGCATTTGAATCACCCACTGAAGTCTGTTACAGAAGGAATTAATCTTTCGCACTAAAGCAAGCTGCAGAAGGGTCCCTCTTCCCTGAAATGGGACAGTTGATGTCCAAAGAAGGGCTTAGCGTTCCCTTGGAGGACTTGGGTCTTCTGTTAGGGTATCTCCCCGACTGGAGGTACCCAGGGATGGTAGGTGAATGTGGATATGCTTGGTGGCATGGCATGCTCTTCTTCAGGAGGGAGGAGCAGGTGTTATCAGGGGTCAGGGTTGTGGAAGATGGAGTGGGGGATCAGATTTGGGGCATCTCTGCGTTCTGAAGAGGGGTTTGTCATTGTAGAGCTGAATGTTGATTCTGGGCAGCTGTTCTTGTTTTGTATTTCCTTCTGGAGTCAGGTTCCTGTGACCCCTCAGGGCATTTCTCTTCAGATAAATTGGTCCTGACCCACCTTGATCTGTGTGTGAAGGTCTGGGGAGTCCCAGCAGAGTTTCTTATCACTAGCAGAGGGTAAACTTGATGAAAGAAAATCATGCAAAAACATAGAGATTTATTCTCAAAATACTGTTGTAAAAATTAATATTGGATAAATTTATCCCAGTTCTTGGGCTGGCCATGACAGCCTTTGCTTACACAGAAGTTTTTAAAGAACCAGAAGCTGAATGCTCACCCCTCCCAGTGTGTCACCCCATGCTGCCTGTTCTTGTTCACCCCGAGGTGCCTGTGCTGTACTGCGCACTCTGGTGGCATCTGGGCACAGACCCTCCCCGGGAGTGGACCGTACCAGCTCAGCACAGGCTGAGCTTCCCTGTCTGAGGGGGGACGGGTGGTGAAGGCTCTGTTTCCCTCGAGTGCACAGTTAATATTTTTGTGTCACCCTAAAGCACACAGTCATTCCTGACCTGACAGCTTGTACAGCAGCAGCTTTCCTGGGAAAGCGCCATGTCCCTGTGGGACATGGACCTGTCCCCAGGCAGCCAGGTGGCAGTGGAGCTTCCCTCACAGAGCCCTGGGTAGGCGGGCAGGACATGAGCTGGGTGGCAGCTGGTGCAAGGCCTCCTCTGCGTCAGCAGCCGCTGCTCATCCCCGATGATGGGCTGGGCTCTCAGCGCAGGCAGAGGAGTCTGCGGAAAAGCATCACAGCTCGTTAACTCGGGGCCTGGAGCCCTCTGCCATCTGCTGCCACTGACCGTTTCCTCCTCTCCCCCTTGACAGCAAAGCTGCAGATGAAGCTGGGTGAGCTGCTGCCCCGGCTCCTCGACAGCTCCACTGAGGTCATTGTGCTGAAAGAGCCCCCGAAGATCCGACCCAACTCCCCTTACGACCTGTGCAGCCGCTTTGCGGCCGTAATGGAGTCCATTCACGGGGCCTCAACTGTGACTGTGAAATAGCCCATGGGCTGCTCGCCGTGCCACGGTGCCACGCTACTGGCCTGCCCGGGGCCTCCATTGGGTAGTGCTGGAGTGGGAGAGGGAGGAGAGGGGGCAGTTTGGATTCTGAGCTGTGTTCTTTGTAAATACAGACGAGTTAAAAGCAGTATTGCACTTTGAGGCAGAATGTGAGGCGGTAACACAAAGGACCTGGACTACTGTTACAGTGCAAGGCACAGGCTCCAGCAGCACCATGGGGTCCAGCCTGGCTCCAGAGGTTCTTCTGTCCTGGCAAGTTTCTAGATGCAGCCCCTGGGCCTGTGATGGCGTAGGAGCCCAGCTCTGTGCTCAGCACTGCGCACTGTGGCTGGGCTGTCAGGCACTTTCACAGCTCCCTGAATGGTCACTGCCAGAGGCTGCATGTTCCGATTCAGCCAGACTCCTGCTCACAGGAGCCTGGGCTGGGTGAGGAGGAAGCAGTGACAAGTGGTGGCTCACGCTCTGTCGCGTGGGCAGTCATGCACGCAGCTGCGTGTTCTGGTCAAGTCAAGCAGGCTTTGCCTTTTGTATTCCAGCTGGCACCAGAAACCACACAGGAGCCTTTCTTGGAAAGGCACAGGCAAATCCTGGCAGTGAGGAGCCAGGACGGGGCTGTGGGTTTGTGCCTGACAGGAGCTGACTGGCTTGGGGCAATCACATCACCCCAAAGGATATTCCCCTCACGGCCGGAAGGCAAACTTCCTTCTCCCCTTGGGTGGTGTGTCAGGGCTGGATTAGTGTTGATGACAGCTGTGAGGGCTCGAATCAGCCAGTTGTGTTGGTGGTGGGTATTTGTGTTGACTTTGTTAACGAAGTGCCCTGTTGGCATTTCTTTTTGCGAGTGCCCTGTGCTTGTGTTTCAGCTGCGGCAGCTGTTGTAAGCCAAAAGTTCTGAGTCAGTGGAGGGGGATCCTGTTTGTTGGGACTATGCAGAGTTTTCTAACAGTGCAATAAAAGCATTTGTTCTATGTTAGAATGAAAATGCTCCCTCCGTGTCATTATTTTACTCTGGGGTTCTGCCTTAAGGTTTCTCCTATACAAACTGTGTTGTCATTAGCAGAACTGCCTTAGGATGAGTTCCACCATTCTGTCGGGGTGTGTTTCCCCATTACTTAGGAATAAACTGCTCCTGTGCAAGAATTTTGCACTCTCCCAGTGTCTTTATGATGAAGTAGAACTGCCATTATCCACAGGGACTCTGGCTGCCAGTGTCCCAGCAGTGACCCATGCCTCCTCAGGGACTGGGGTGCTGCTTTTTAAGTTTTTTTCCCCATTGTCATGACAGAGCAGCAGGATGAGGCCTTAAGCTCACTGCTCAGGATGCTCGACCTTCGACCTTCAATGAATGAAAACATGGACCTCTTGAACGGAGCCCCAAGGCCGTCACCCGCCTGGAGGCATGCGCCGTCCTCCCAGCCAGCAGTTGGCATTGCCAGGCAACTTTTGTGGGCTTTGAGGCAGTAGGTAGGATGTGGTTTGGGTAGAGAATAGGAGAGTCCGTTTGTTCTGATTCACAAAACAGTGGCTTTGCCCCAGCTCTTTGTGTTGCTGCCAGAAGTTGAAATGCCCAGCCCATGCCCAAAGCCTGCTTTAAGAAACCAACCAAGAGTGTCAGGAGTGCAGGATGGTGCCAGCGAAGTCATGGTATTTGGATTGGGCTGGATGGGAGGAGTGTTCCCAGGCTGGAAGGCTTTGCTTGCTGTCCTGTCCTCCCATTTCCCAAGGGCAGCCAAAACAGCCTCTTTGTGCTCCCTGGGTTGGTCAGCCCTCTGAGGGCAGCTTACAGGGGGTGCAGCTCCTTGGAAGGCAATGGCCAGGAACACAACCCCCTCAGTTCTGCCTCCTTTGATCCTCCTCCGGAAGGACTGAGCACCTGCCTCTCCCCCTTCGCTCTCAGCACCACCAGCTCTGTCCCCAGTCCTGCAGCGTCAGAACTGCTGGGGATCATCCCTTGCCCACTCCTTCCTCTCTTCTTCAGCTGAGCAAAGTGCAGGTTTCAAAATGGGACTTAGAGGGGAGCGGACTTTGCTTCCCCCAGGAATGCCGCTGTCGGCTGGGCCTTCCTTGAGATGGGTCACGCGCCCACGGCTTTGAGCCTGCAGGGATTAAACCAGCAGGGAACTCAGTTTTCAGCCAGTGCTGTGGCAGCAGGCAGGCCCCTGTCAGGACTCCGGGTGCTAATCCAGCCTGATGATCCATGCTCTTTCTTGCAGAGGTGTGCAAGCAGCCTTTATTTTTACCGCTGAATCAGGAAAATGTGGAAGGAACAGTTAAGGAGATCGGCAAAAATCCGTACTTGCCCCTTGTGCACAGGTAAATGATGCAGTCGAGGAACTTCTGACACAAAGGTCTGTGGCACTTATCGGCTTTATCATCTTAGCCATGAGAAGATGAGGCTCCTGCAGGGCATGCAGTCGCTGCCATCCCACTTTTGCAGCAGGAGCAGAATGTGGTGCTGCCTTGTCTCTCATTTTCCCCTCTCCCCCTTGTTTTCCATTTTTCTCTCTTCCTCCAATCTTTTCTGGACTGACTGAACCATTGCTGCAGCAGCACTGCTGCCCCTCACAACTCTCACCCTGCATCCCACGCATGCAAGATGCAGCTGCATGTTCAGAGCACAGACACGCTGCCAACAGACATAATTTATTGCAAATACATCAGAGCGATACAGACATACAAGGAAGGAGCTGCTGCGCTGAGGTGCAGCATTAGCCACGACAGACCTGGCTACAGGGGACTTGCCGAGGATGCCAATGCAGTGTCATCAATCAGTGATGGTACCACGGGTGTCATCAGCAGTACAAAGTGCTGCCCACTGCTCGTCGCCTTCCCATGCTGTTTGGTGAGTGCTGCAGGGAAATCTGTTGCTCCTTAACAGAGAAAAAGTGAAGCAGACACACAGAGGAAGGAGAGAAGCCTGCAGAGCTGCTGTAGCAATTAGCAAATCATCCTGTGAAACAAGGTGTAGGCCTCCCTGCCAGGGGAAGGGCCACAAGGTGCACCGGCCATGGCACCATGAAGCCCTAGATGACCAAGTCTGCATTTTTGGGGTGCAGGTGGTGGTCCCCAGCCAGACCTCGGGCAGCAGAGGCCTGGTGGCAGGCGGGGGCCAGCAGCGTTGTGGTCCTCGTGGAGCGGGCACTGCAGGCAAGAAGCAGCCCGCCAGTGGTGAGGAAGGCTCCAGCAAACCACCCCAGGAAGGTGGCCTCCCCAAACTCCCACCTGGGGACGATGTCGGGGACAGTCTCGTCCCAGAAGTCGAGGACGGTGTTGTAGGCAACCCAGGAGACTGGCACCAGGGTGGTAATCCCCGCCATGCCAAGTGCTGCTCCCCCGGCAAGCAGGAGCTGCTGCTTTCGTCCAGGTTTGTCCTCGCAGGTTCTCCAGCCCTCCAGCCCCAGGGCAGTGAGGAGGCAGCCCAGCAGCCCCAGCCCGTTGGAGAGGCACATCAGGAGGCGAGAGATGCGCAGCTCAGGGGGTAGCGCCAGGAAGGAGCCGTGGGCTTGGCACTCGACCACCCCCTCCTCCTGGGTGATGCAGACCTGCCAGAGCCCCATGTTCCAGACCTCCATCTCGTTCAGGTCCAGGTTGAGGTTCTTCCAGAGTGGCACGAAGGTGGTGACGCAGGAGCTGACCCATCCGAGGAGGGCCAACAGCATCCCCCCCGCCTGTGCCTTTGCCCACCAGCCCCCGGCCATGATGACGCCGCCCCGCTAACCTCTGGGCCCAGATTAGCCGCCCTGAGCGGCGGCCGCGGGCATTAACGCTTGTGGAGCAGCGTCCGCCCGGCCGCCGGCCGCGTCTGCCGCCCGGGGGGGTGAATTCAAGCCTGTTCCTCCAACGCCGGGGTGTGGCCACGGTCGTTTTTCAGCTGTTGTTGGTTTTTCCACGCTAAAAGGAGAGCGCGCCCGGCTCAGCAGGAAAAGCCGGGTGCATCCCCGCCGTGATTCCAGGCTGGGTGCCGCCGGTGCTTCGCCGTGCCCAGGAGGGTTAAGACTAAGCATGCAATTCCTCCGAGCCTTGGCCACCCTGAAGCGAGAGCCTTGGCAGGGAAAGCGCCCCTCGGCAGCAGCAGCTCCGGCCTCGGTGAGACAGGGATGGGACCCCAGCGCAAGATGCAGGCAATGGAGAACTGGCATCAGGCTCTTCTCAGGAGTCGGTGCTTCGGTTGGAGGCCCCGATCGTCATACGGTCATTAAATAAATATGCAAATGAGCCTTTGAGAGCTTGGGGGAATAGGGGTGTCCGAGAGAGGGAGCAGGTTGCAGGTGAGCCCTGCTGCTCGCAGGTGGGCACTGATCTCCCTGTCCTGTGCCCAGCACTTCACCAGCAGACACGACTCGTGGTGCTTGTTGTGTGTGAGGAAACTCTTGTCTGATAGGAGATACCCTGCTGCAAACACAGAGAAAACCCATCCACATCAGCCAGGTCCAGTGGAAGGTGTACCTGCCCGTGGTAGGGGTTGGAGCTGGATAATCTGTAAGGCCCCTTCCAGCCCAAACCATTCTGGGATTCTATGAGAAGGATGAGCCACAGAATCAGGAAAATCCCAACTTTGTGCTGGCACTCGGCTCCCATCCTCCCCCACGTGCATTCCCTTCGCGGGGTCCAGCTTGCAGATTCATCTTCCCTGGGAGATTAGCGACTAATCTCTCCTTCATCCGCCGTCTTTCTTATCTGTATCAGGAGCCAGACTGGAAATTACTGAGTCCTGCTGGTCCTGGGGTGCAGCCCTGGTGAGTGTCAGGGGGCATCTTTGCAGGGTACACCCACAAGGAGGGGGTGAGGTACCACGGACCCCGTTCAACGTGGAAGCACAGACCAGGCAGGAGAGGAGGTATGTTTTCCAGCCCTTGCAGACCATCCCGTTCCTAAGGGCAGACAGGGTGCATCATCCCAAGGGCAAGAGCAGGGAAATCCGCTGGGAAACCCCTCCTGCTCCTTCCCCCAGGCGTTGGGGCACCTGCTCCTTCCGATTGAATCGTCTCAAGGTAATTGTGCCTGTCATTGAGACAGATTAACGGGTGACCTTCTGCCGCTAGAGCAGGATTGGCGGCCGCCACCGAGCTCCCAGTCCTTCCTTCCCTCCCACCGGCCACGGTGGCACAGCCCGCCAGAGGATTCCCATCCACAACCGGTGGGAAGATGCCCGGCAGTGGCCGGGGCGCAGCGGGAGTCACAAGCCGAGAACGACGTCTGCCGGGCTGGCAGCCGCTCTGCCTGGACATGAGGTGGGTGTCCCCCGCACCCAGGGGTCTGGGGAGCCGGGAGGTTGGTCCGGAGAGTGACATCCTCCACTGTCGCACTGAGGACCGTCGCACTGAGGAGCGCTAGTTCCCCTGCTCTACAGTGGCTGGGGATGCTCGGAGGAGGCAGAGCGTCCACACTCCCACCCCATTCCCACCCCTATCCCCGCGGGTCGCTGCGCTCCGGGTTGCGTTTCCAGGAACGTGACCTCCCGTCACGTCTCCCCACGGGGGCCGGCTGGGCTCAGCCTGTCCCGAGGAGCCCGGCTATGGGGTCTGCATCTTTATCACAGGCTGTTCTTCCTCCACACCCAGGGACCATCCGTTTCTGCTCGGAGCTCCTTAGAGAACCGGCAGCTACGGCCTGGAACAAGTGTTGAACAGTGCCGTAGGCGCTCACTCAGAGGTTGCCGGCTGCCGGGGCTGCTTCCCACCGGAGGCGGATGCCTCCTTCCCCGGTCTTGCAATGCAATTATGGCCCCTAATGGGCTTAGCCATCTGGAGCCAGCCCGCAGCCACTCCGGCACAGCTCCGGGGCTGGCACACGCGTTGCTGGGCGAGGGCGGCACCCCCAGACGCTGGCCCCTGGGAGTGCCGAGAGGGGCCGGAGCCCCTAGCTGCCTTCCGTGTCCAAAATAACTCCGCGCTTTGTGTCCCCCATGGCAGGACCTCGCACCCAGCCCGGGGCTGAGCCCCCGCCCCGGCGCCGCCATGGTGCTCCCCTACGCCCGCAACAGCGGCGGCGCCGGCGGCTGGCTGGCACCCGAGGAGCCTCGCGGCCGCAGCAACTCCATTCCCCCGGCGCAGACCCCCACGGCCAAGCACATGCTGGCTTACCTGCCCCGGCCGCCCACCGACACCAGCCGGTACGGCACCTTCCCCCAGAAGGTATGGCTCGCGCCGAGGCTCTGGGGCACTCTCGGCACATAATGCCGCCGGGTGCTTGCGGTTGTGGTCGGAGGCGATTTCTCACCGACGGGCTCCTTTCCCCCTCCGCAGCCTGATCTCCCGGCCGCCCCCGGGGCTCTGGTGGAGGACGGCCGGCAGCAAGCCGCCGCTACCACTGCCAAGAGAAGCGCCCCGATGCCAAACTACTCGTCCGCACCCCGTCGCAGCGGCTTCGTCCCCGGTGAGCCGTCCCTGCCGCCGAGCCGCGGGAGCCTGGCCACCCAGTACCACCGTGGCAGGCCGTCCTGGTGCCCACCGCCCGCCCCACAGGAGGCGGGTGCCCGTTTGTACCCGCTGCACGCACTGAGCGTGGCCAACATCCCCAACTCGGCGCGTGGCAAGACCTCTGCCCGCAGCTCCACCGTCCCCACGCCGGAGGGGCTGCAGAGCCGGCGCTGCAAGCTGCTGGAGGAGGACAGCCCGATGGTCCAGGCCAGCAAGCGGCAGCGGCAACGCTATGTGACGAAGGTGGGCAAGTGCCAGGTGAACCTGGGCAACATCCAGGACAAGAAGAGGTTCCTCTCAGACATCTTCACCACCATTGTGGACCTCAAGTACCGCTGGTTCCTCTTTGTCTTCATGATGTGCTACATCGTCACCTGGGTGGTCTTTGGCATCATCTACTTCTTTGATGCCTGGGTGCGGGGTGACGTTGGGCACCAGGGTGATCCCGAGTGGCGAGCGTGCATTGAGAACGTGGATGGCTTTGTCTCTGCCTTGCTCCTCTCAGTGGAAAGCCAGCGGACAATTGGTTATGGCACCCGGATGGTGACAGCCAACTGTGCCGAGGGCGTCATCCTGCTGATGGCACAGTCCATTGTTGGTTCCATGATCGATGCCATGATGGTTGGCTGTATGTTCGTGAAGATCTCCCGGCCCAAAAAACGCGCCCAAACCCTCATCTTCAGCAAGAACTGTGTCATTTCCCGCCGGGATGAGAAGCTCTGCCTGATGTTTCGCGTGGGGGACTTGCGGGAAAGCCACATGGTGGACGCCAAGATCCGGGCAAAGTTGATCAAGTCCCGTCAGACGGCCGAGGGGGAGTTCATCCCCCTGGAGCAGTCGGAGCTGAACCTGGGCTATGACACAGGGGAGGACCGTCTGTTCCTGGTGGAGCCCCAGATCATCTGCCACGTCATCAACCGTCACAGCCCCTTCTGGGACATGTCGGCTGAGTCACTGCGCCGGGAGCAGTTTGAAATCATCATCATCCTCGAGGGCATTGTGGAAGCCACAGGCAAGTGATCTGAGGGGGTCAGGGTGGAGTGGGGTGGTCCTGGAGATGCTGGGCAAACCTGGGCTCAGGACTGGATCAGGGCAAGAGATGCTCAGGTCCAAAACTGGTTCCACTGGGCCCTGGGTGACGCAGGGCTGGAAGCCCCTCATTAGGCAGCAGCAGGGCTCATTGTGGTGCCCTGGCACAGCTCAGCTGTTGTCTTGCCACAGGAATGACGTGCCAAGCCCGCACCTCCTACACGGAGGATGAGATCCTCTGGGGATACCGCTTCGAGCCCTGCATGTCCCTGGAGAAGGGCGCCTTCCAGGTGGACTACAGCCGCTTCGAGATGACCTTTGAGGTGCAGACGCCAGCAGCCAGCGCCAAGGAGCTGCATGAGCTGAAGGAGCTGGAGCAGCAGGAACACTCCACACTCAGCCTCTACTGGGACCACCTCCTGCAGCCCTGTGCACTGCCGGGGCCCGGTGAGGACGCGCTGGTGGGGATGAGTGTCCCCAGCAGCGTGGCTGAGGGCACCCGGGATGAGCCACCAGAGCGGGAATTCCCTGCCTGAGCAGCTCCAAGGGTCGTGGGACAGGCCACCCGGCCATGCCTCGGCCCAGTTGGTGCCCGTGGGTGCCCCATGCCAACAGTGCCATAGCCCACCCTCCTCTGCGGGGCTGAGCCCTTGTGCCCTCGCCCCCCTCGTGCCCCCAGCTGCAGTGACAGGGCATTATTTTTGTTAAGTTGTTCTTTTGTAACAAGGAACGTGAGATGTGACCAGTGGGCAAGTAAAGGCTGTTCATGACAAAACCATCCAAACCATCAGCAGCATTTGTTCTAGGGGGGAACCTTCTGGGGCTGGGCAAAGAGAAGGCAGAGCCCGGAGCCCCCCAGTGCCGTGGGCTCAGTCCTACACCACCCCATGGACCCTGACATAGCCCCACGGCCCCCAAACACCCCAAATTGCCCCCCCCTGCCCCACATGGTGCCCCAAGACCTCCCCTGCATGGAAATGTTTCATCTGGGTCATGATGTGAGAGGCTGGGCACATTGTAATAGAATTAGATTAATATTGTTACAGGAATGACATCACTGGAGTCACCTGTACAGCTTGGCAGAGCAGTGCCCAAGCCTGAGCCAGGGGCCTGGATTGATAAAATCTACGAAATCTGTGTGTGCAGGGTCTGGCTGGGCTGGCAACCCTCCCTGCAGCCCCCAGCCAGCTCTGCCTCAACGGCTGCTCCATGGGCTGCAGAATAATCCTGCATTGGATTTAACCCCCTTTGGATAACCCGCTTTGTCCATCTTTTCTTCTATCAACCTGCCTTTGTACCTCACGGTGGAGTCTTGGGCAGGGTATTTTCTGCCCCCACCTGAAATCTGTCCTACTGAGAAGGGAGCGATGGAGCATCTGGGGGGACATCTGGGGCCGAGGTCAGTCCAGCACAGAAGGGACGGATGAAGGGGTGGGCTGTAATATAAAAATATACATCAGTGTCCCCACACCACACCCCCCTGCAGCCCCAGCCCAAATCCCCTACAAACATAAACTGCCCCTCACCAAAAAAGAATTTAACAAAAAAAAGCTGCAGGTTTTGCTGTGTTTATGCATCTGTGAACAAATGTTTGTAGGTGCAAAGTCAATAAGGGTCGATATGATTCAATATAAAATCGAAATTTGCATATTAAGCACATTATTTACATGTCATTAATATTCAAATACAGATCACTGGCGTATAACAACCACAAACTCGGTTATCGCAGAGATGGTCGCGTTTCACAGCACGGGACACACTCGGGTCCCGCCGAGCCGGGCCGGATTCATGTCCCTGCCCCGTCCGTGCCCCTGTGTCTGTCCCTGTCTGTGTTCTTGTCCCTGGTCTCTGTCCATTCCCCTCTCCGTTCCCCTGTCCTTCTCCCATTCCAGTTCCCTCTCCCTGTCCCTGTCCCTGTCCCTGTCCCTGTCCCTGTCCCTGTCCCTGTCCCTGTCCATCAGGGCAGGACATCAACCGCCCGGTGCCCCAAGCGTTGCTCCCCCTCCGCGCCGCCAGGGGTCGCTGCCGCTAGCCCCGCCCCGCCCCACCCCCTGCTCCATAAGCGCCGCCTCTCGTACTTCACTTCCGGCGCGTCGCGTTACGTCAATTGTTGTGCGACGCAGTGACGCGCAGCGCTGTCCGGCGACGGCAGAGGTGGGAGCGGAGCGGGAGGGGGTCGGGACCGGAGCCCCGCACCGAGCGGGACGAGCTCGCCGCGCCCGGGGCAACGGGCACAGGCCCTGACGGCGACTCTTCCCGCAGCCTTGCCCGGGCTCCCCCGCATGGCGCGGCCCTGAGGGGAGATGACCGACCAGGAGAACAACAACAGCATCTCCAGCAACCCCTTCGCCGCCCTCTTCGGCTCCGTCGCTGCCGCCAAGCACTTCGCCGCCATCCAGAAGCAGCAGCAGCTGCGGCAGCTGACAGGTGGGGGGCGAGGCTGGCCCTGGTGAAGAGACTGGCCCTTGGGGAGGGGGCGAGGCTGTCCTCTCTGGCACGGGTTGTCCCCCGGGGTGCTGAGGGCTCTGTCATGCAGGCGAGGAGACGTCTATCAGCCAGGATGACTCCGACAACAGCGTCTCCGAGAGCCTGGACGACTGTGACTACTCGGTGGCCGAGATCAGCCGCTCCTTTCGCTCGCAGCGGGAGCTCTGCGAGCAGCTCAACATCAACCACATGATCCAGAGGATCTTTCTCATCACCCTGGACAACAGTGAGCCTGAGAACCCGCCGGGTTGGTGGGGGGTGCAGTACAGGGGACAGCTCGGCATGTTGGGTTTGCCTCACGTTGGAGGGGACATCTGGGAGGGGGCAGTGCCAGGTACAGGGCTGCGCTAGGGGCGGGCCCTGCCTGCAGGTTCCTCATCCATGTGGGTGGAACAGATCACTCTGCCCTTCCCAGGTGACCCCAGCATGAAGAGTGGGAATGGGATCCCAGCGCGCTGCGTCTACCTGGAAGAAATGGCCGCAGACCTGGACGACCAGGACTGGCTGGACATGGACAATGTGGAGCAGGTAGGGCTGCCTGCCTTGGGCCACCTGCAGACTTTGGCCAGAGGAATTGAGTTTGTTTGCTCAGGATGTACATGTGACAGATCCCAAATCCTTTTCCAAAGCCTGGCATGGAAACGTCCACAAGATTTTTGGGGTATGAAGCTGAGAAAGGTGTAGAATTTGGAAAATCCAGCCCTTCCTGCAGAAGTTTGCTGCCCTGCAGATCTGCTGTGGGTGAGGAAGGGAACAAAACCAAACAGAACTCGGTGATCAAAGTCTACGCACGCACTCAGCTTCATTTGTGGCTGTATCAGTCATTCCTACAGAAAATTTCAGTGGAAATGGTTTCTACTGGGGCTACTGTTACTCCATAAGGGACTGGAGGATTTGGTTAGGCCAAGAGCAGCCTGAGGATTCTGACTCCTGTACTCTGTTACTTAATGAGGGATAGAAAGAACTTTTCCCAGCAGAAATCAATTAGCCTGTGTGGTGTGGGGCTTCCTCCTCTGCAGGGATCGGCTCTGTACCAGGGCCGTATCACTGTGCCCTGTCTCTGCTGGTGCCCAGGCCCTGTTCACCCGCCTGCTGCTGCCAGAGCCCGGGAACCATCTCATCCACATGACCTCTGCCAACACCCAGAACCTCTCGGCCGACCGTGATGCCGGGGAGAGGCAGATCCTGCGCTACCTCTATGCCTGCTTCCGCCGGGCACGGGAAGAGGTGGGCAGGGGCTGCTGAGGAGGAAGGCAGCTCTATCACCCAGCTCTGTGCTCTGGGGTGACTTAGCTGCGGTTGTAATGACCAGGGCCCCAGCACTGCCTCGTTCTCCTTGCACAGATAACCAAGGTCCCGGAGAACCTTCTGCCCTTCGCAGTGCGCTGCCGCAACCTGACAGTGTCGAACACTCGCACTGTCCTTCTTACTCCGGAGATCTACGTCAACCAGAACGTGTATGAGCAGCTGGTGGACCTGATGCTGGAGACACTGAGAGGGGCACGTAAGTGTGGCCAGGTCGTGCCGCTGACTCAGCGCAGCCAGGCTGCCCTGAAGCATTGTGGAGTTGGGTGAAGCTTTGGCTCCCCTCGCTGCCAATAGAGGGGGTTGTGTTTGGGTCAGTTTGGCTGTGGGAGTGCTGTGAGTAACAGCCTTGTGTCGCCTGCCAGAGTTTGAAGACATGACCAGTTTTCTTGAGGAGGTCATAGAAGCCTTAACAATGGACGAGGAGGTGCGGACATTTGGGGAGGTCATGGTTCCTGTGTTTGACGTTCTGTTGGGGCGAATCAAGGATCTGGATCTCTGCCAGATCCTGCTGTACACATACCTTGATGTGCTCCTCTACTTCACTAAGCAGAAGGACATTGCAAAGGTGGGTACCTTGGCTTAGGCTGGAGCCTTTCGCAGGGCCACACCTATAGGAGCTGATCTACAGAGGCCAAACCAGTGGTGTGGTATAACAACACTGGTGTCTGTAGTCGTACCCTTCCCCTCCTTTCTCATAGCCTGTCCCAAACCCATAAGGTTGTAGGGGTTTTGTACCGGGATTTTGTACAGTTGTCAGCATGTCTTGACGTGTTCCCCAGGTTTTTGCAGGCTACATCCAGCCCAAGGATCCCAGCAATGGACAGATGTACCAGAAGACTTTGCTCGGTGCTGTTTTAAATATCTCCTGCTTGTTGAAGACCCCTGGTGTGGTGGAGAACCACGGCTACTTTCTGAATCCATCCCGATCGAGTCCGCAGGAGATTAAAGTGCAGGAATCCAACATCCATCAGGTGGGTGAAGCGAGGCAGTACTGCTTCCCATGGTGTTTAGTGGCCTCTTGTTGCCTGAGGGTTCAAGACGTGGTGTCAGGGCTTGAGTTCCGCTACTGTTTCAGGAATAGCCTGGCTTGCGACTAGGCATGTCCCAAAACTGCTTTGAATTCTGCAGCTGGAATATGGGAACAGTTTCGCCAGCTGCCTTGGGTTGTTGTCACCCAAGCCTTTGTGTCTTACTAAAGTTGTTGCCTGAGCTTTGGGAAAAGAGTTGGGTGGTACTGGTGGAACAACCACCAGTAACTTGAGGTGCTATGTGGAGATCATCTACCTCAGGTGTTGCAATCACCAGGGAATAGCTTTCTGTACCTGTCCTGTAATTAAAACAATAATCAATTGCCCAGCTGAGAAAGTGACAGGCAACCTTCTCTCCTGTTGTGCAAGTAAATACCTTCCTCAGAGGAACAGCACTAGGAACATTCCAGTAGATTAGGAGCGAAGATATAGATGCAGGATATAAATACAGGAGTGAACTGGGGTGTGGAGGTGGTCCCTGAGAAGGGCCTTCCCACTCAGGGGTTCTTTCAGGTTGCCAAAAACATGCAAAGAATTTTGGATTTACTCCCTATGAGAACAAATTGCTCTCAACTGTGCTTTTGAGGACATCCCTAATTGTTCTTTGCTCCTGGCCCCAGGATCTGACCTGCTGGTAACACCTGTGTGTGATGGATGATTCACAGGGGTGTCCTGGCCTCCAAGAGCCCTGTTCCTGAGGAGCAGGATGTGGTCTGGAGCCAGAAGGGGTTTGCTAGCATGAATATCAGAGAGGCAAAAGAGTAACCCTCAGGGAAACATTCAACCATGTTCTCTCTCCCCTGTAACAGTTCATGGCCCAGTTCCATGAGAAGATCTACCAGATGCTGAAGAATCTGTTGCAGTTGTCTCCAGAGATGAAGCATAGGATTCTCTCCTGGCTGGGAAACTGCCTCCATGCAAACGCGGGCCGCACCAAAATTTGGGCTAATCAGATGCCGGAGATTTTCTTCCAGATGTACGCCTCAGATGCCTTCTTCCTCAATCTGGGGGCTGCCCTCCTGAAGCTGTGCCAGCCCTTTTGCAAACCCAAATCTCCAAAGCTGCTAACCTTCAACCCTACGTACTGTGCCCTGAAGGAGCTGAATGAAGAGGAGAGGAGGAGTAAGAATGTACACATGAAAGGTACACCTAAACCTTGGGGAGCAAGAAAATGGGAAAGGGGATCTCCTCAAGTCCCCACTTTACCCAGTAGCACCCTCTCAGTGGGTACCAATAGGCTTAGGGGAGAGTTACAGGTGCGACTAGAGAGGAGCAGGAAGAGAGCTGAATACAAATGAAATGCTGCCAGCATCACCAGGAGCCCTTTTGTATCCTCAGGAAGGACCCTCTCAAGTCCTCTCCTCACCATCGCTGCTGGGTAGGACGTGATGCAGAGGTGCTTTTCTTTCCAGGTTTGGAAAAAGAAACGTGTTTGATCCCTGCTCTGAGCGAGCAAGAGCCGCAGTTTGCGAACAGCTACAACCTGGTGACGGAAAACCTGGTACTCACACAGTATACGCTGCACTTGGGGTTTCACAGGTACTTGCTCTCAGTTCTCCTGAGGCTGTTTACCACCCGTGTGCAGCCATGGAAATTTCAGTAAATACTCTGAATACAGAGTGGCCAGTTGAGCTGCTGTTTGAACCTCAGCCTGACTGACTGCAGGAAGAAATTTTCCTCACAGTTTTACAGGTTCCACATTATTTATAGACACCAATAGCCAAGTGCTGCGTATTTGTGGGTTGCTCTGTTCCCCCCTCTCCTTGAGAGGCCCTGGCACCTCCTTTCACTACTGGAGAGCATCCAGGTGGCAGAGCAGCTGCCCACTGGTAGTGACTTGAATGCCCCAGCAGTCGGACTATATGTGAAGCAGGAATGTGAGGTAGCTGTCTGCTTCCAGGAGAGGATTTTCTGGACACCAAAACTCTTTATTTTGCTCAGCTTTCCTCTGCAAATCGTTGCCTGGATACTGTGAGGTCATGGCTGATCTAAGCAGAGTCCCCTTCTGGTTTATTCTCTAAATATAGACATTGACAAAAAAAGTTATTATGCAAGTGGCTTGTTGCTGGGAAACTGAAGTGCCACCTTGCAGGCGTCTCTGGGCCATGCTGGATCCCTGACCTCGGTGACCCAAGGGAGTTCAGTGCTGCAGTGGGCTCCATCATGTCCCCAGCCACTCTGCAGGTGCCACGGTCCCTCACAGGGCGTCGTATCCTCCCAGGCCCTGCCAAACCTTTCTCTAAGGCTTTCCGTTCCCAGACCCCCAGTCAGGGTACCTTTAGGAAGTGGTCTGGATCCACTGGTGCAGAACAGTCTCTTGCCTTGGTGAGCTTATGCATTGGTGAGGAAGGATGTCTGTCTGTTTGTCTCCTCAGCCCCTCTTTGCCTTCTTTCCTGGGCAGGTTGCATGACCAGATGGTAAAGATAAACCAAAGCCTTCACCGCCTGCAAGTGGCGTGGCGAGAAGCTCAGCAGAGCTCCAGCCCCGCTGCTGACAGCCTCAGGGAGCAGTTTGAGCGCCTGATGACCATCTATCTCTCCACCAAGACGGCGATGATGGAACCACAGATGCTGCAGAACTGCCTGAACCTGCAAGTGTCCATGGCAGTGCTGCTGGTGCAGCTGGCTGTGGGGAACCAGGGGACGGAGCCGCTGGACCTATCCTTCCCACTGCCAGAGGTGGAGCACTGCGCGCTGGCCTACGTGCCAGGTGAAGCCCCGAGTCCTGCTGGGGGTCTGTGCCAACGCCTGTCACACATGAGCACTGGCAGAGCTGCCTGAGGAAGTGCTTCCCTGTCCAGGGCAGGACACAGTGCTACAACTGACATTGTGCAGAATGTTTTCTCTGAAGAGGATCACTCTTAGAAAATTTGGGGCTGTTTGAGGGGCTGTACTTAGGGTAGTGAGGCTGCTGACTTTTTAAAAGTTCTGCTCATTGGCAAGTGGCAAATACATTGATTTACTGTTTTTTCCACGTGCAAAATCCTCCTTCTGGGGTTTGCTTCAGGATTCTTTCCTTGGGGGTTGTTGTGTAACAGTGTGTGATCAGCAGACAGCTGCTGGATTCGCTCCATAAGTGACCTGACTTCTGGGAAGGAAGAGGGGAAGTGAATTCCGGCTGTTACTCATGCCATCAGGCTGGGTATCCTTCTCCATGGCAGGTTCTAATACAGCTAATACAGCTTATCAGTTACCAATACTTAATCAGCATCCGTGTGGTGAGGGAAGAGTAGATGGCAGGCTGGAAAAGGTCGAGGTCAGCTATTTGGGGAGGAGCTCACTTATAATCTGTGTTTGCAGAGTTCTTTGCCGATAATTTGGGTGACTTCTTGATTTTCCTGCGGCGTTTTGCTGATGACATCTTGGAGACTTCTGCCGATTCCCTGGAGCACATCCTTCACTTTGTTACTGTTTTCATGGGTGATGTGGAGAGGTAGGTACAGCCCTGGGTGCTTGTTGCAGAACATCTGGGGTGACCAAGCAAGTGGAAATTGCAGGGCTGTCTTGAGGCTTGGTTTGTGCAGCTGTGAGCAGGTTGATCTCTTTGGAAGAGGTGAATTCTGCCCACAGGAGGCACAAAGGGAACAGCCCTTCCTGGAAGCCACGGGCTTCCTGTGACGCGCAAATGGGATTTGGTGCTTAAATAGGTGTTTGTTTGTATGATGCAGAAATCTCATCAGTTACAGCCATTTTGTATTTGTTAAAGGAAGCTCCTGGGATTGATCTGTTGGGAGTGTCTCTATGATGTCCACTGAACAGAACTGAGTAGTTCTGTCTATCTTCCTGATAAAACATCACTCTGCTTTCTGCATTTCTGCTGTCCATTCATTTACAGTCATGCATGTAAATGCAGTGAGCTCCTGGCAGCAGCAGGAGCAGGTGGAGATTTTTCATGGTAGGCAGCTCTCATTGTTCCTGCTGTCCCTGGGAGATGGAGGCTGTAGTTCTTCTTGGCAGTCCCCTACGGCATCACCTGAGGCAGGTGGATTAGCTTCTGTCTCACAGGTGCAGCAGAGGTACACTCTGACCTCAGTGCTTGGTGCTGGACAGCAGATGCAGCAGGCAAGGCACTTGGATTTGCAGGATAAAAAGGAAGCAGGTCAGTGGGCAGTAGGAAAACAGCTGGAATGGCTGGTGGGCTTTGCTCAAGAGCTCCAGCTGATGAGCAGGCATTGGGCTGTGAGTGAGAGAGCTGCTGTGACGGATAAGAGCGCCAGCTTGGCTGATGCCATACCCTCTGGCCTCTGCCTGAGATTTCACTGCAGAGTTGAGTGTGTGTGAGTGAGCTGCTGACCCAGGGCTGGCTTTACAGACAGTCTGCATCAATCAGGCATTCAAGCATGGATGGGCACAGTTCCTGGAGTGACTCCTGAACAGCTCTGTTCTGTACCATGGCCCTCATGCCATCCTGGATTCGCTTTCTTTTTTCTCTTGCAGGATGAAGAATCCTCACCTGCGAGCCAAGCTGGCAGAAGTGTTGGAAGCTGTGATGCCTCACTTGGATCAGACCCAAAACCCACTCGTCTCGAGTGTGTTTCATCGCAAGCGAGTGTTCTGCTCTTACCAACACGCTGCCCACCTGGCTGAGGCACTCATCAAGGTCTTTGTGGATATTGAGTTTACGGGTAAGCGTGGAAGGGAAAGAGTTTTGTGTTCCCTATGTAATGCCTGTGGGGGACTGTCCACTTGAAAAGCTCTTTGGCTTGTACCCAGGTGACCCGCACCAGTTCGAACAGAAGTTTAACTACCGCCGTCCCATGTATCCCATCCTGAGGTACATGTGGGGCACCAATTCCTACCGAGACAGCATAAAGGTGAGGCAATAGGTGCATGTCTGAGCATCCTGTGTGAGTGTGCAGCTCTGGATGGAGCATGTGGGTCCATGTCCTGCCATTGGGACTGTGCTGCAGAATTCGCTGTTCTCCCTTTCTTCACAGGCTCTGGCTGATTATGCCTCAGAGAACCTGGAGGCAATGAACCCCCCTCTTTTCTTGCGCTTCCTTAACCTGCTCATGAACGATGCCATTTTCCTATTGGACGAAGCCATACAGGTAGGGCTGAGCTCGTGTGCCATCAGCATCACATAAGTTCTCATTTCCATGGAGACGTCCAGGTGCGATAGTGACCTCTAGAACAGGGTCAGCTTGCCTGGCCCTGCCTGGCAAATCTGCGTGGTAGATATTTTCAGGAAGCAATTCCAAGCTGGTGTTGCCAGTACCCTGGGAGAAGGGGTGAAGACAGGAGAAAGGGGGATCTGGGGGCCTGCCTGCGGGTTACCTCTCCTTCTGTTAGGTTCAGGAGACAGTTCAGAACCAAGAGGAGCAAAAGGGCTTTTTCAGATCCAACAGGAAGCACTCTGGGAAGTCTCTGCCTGTTGCTAATCTGGACACACTCAGGCTTTAAACAATCATTGTGGGACTTGATTCTCAAATCTCCTTGGCCTTTCTGCAGGTGTTTTATCCTAACAAAGGCCTTTTGTCTCCAGGCAGTTCTCCTGTGGGATTACAAGGCAGTGCCAGGTGACCTCATGTCCCTGATGTGCGATGACTGTCTCTCCACTCCTTTCAGAGCTGCTGTTGCTGCTAGAAAGGGCTTTTTTGGGAAGCTTTTAGCTGCCAGATAACTGATTGCCCGGAGGTTGGCGGATATGACGGGTGATACGGATGTTGCCTGGCTGGTTTTGACTGTTTATGGGCCTCCTTGGCTTCGCTGTCCAACCAAATGGTGCGTTCTGTTTCACAGTACCTCAGCAAGATCAAAGTTCAGCAGATTGAGAAGGACCGAGGCGAGTGGGACAGCCTGTCCCCAGAGGCTCGCCGTGAGAAGGAGTCCAGCCTGCAGATGTTTGGTCAGCTGGCACGCTTCCACAACATCATGTCCAACGAAACCATTGGCACTCTGGCCTTCCTGACCTCAGGTAGGGAAAACTGCTGCTCCTGCATGCCAGGACCTAGAGAAGAGCCCTGCCAGGGAGTGAGCAGGCAGGAACTTGGTTTCAGGATGGTTGGATCAGGATGGAATTGCTGTGAATCTCAAAAAATTACTGTTTTCCTTTCCAGAAATCAAGTCCCTATTTGTGCATCCTTTCCTTGCTGAGCGCATCATCTCCATGCTGAACTACTTCCTGCAACACCTGGTTGGGCCTAAAATGGGAGCTTTGAAAGTGAAGGATTTCAGTGAGTTTGACTTCAAGCCGCAGCAGCTGGTGTCTGACATCTGCACCATCTACCTAAACCTTGGGTAGGTGATGAGGGGAATGAGCCTGTGGGGTGGCAGGAGCCATCCAGGAGCCATTCTGGTGATACGGAGGGAGAAATGCTTATTTACACTCAAGCTTTTCTTCAGCTTTGAGTTCTTCGCCATGGGAATGTGGCTGCTGTGGGGATTGTTCTGCAGCCCAATAAATGGGTATTCTTAAACCTTTTCTCTCTTCTAACCTGTGGTGCAGGGATGAAGAAAACTTCTGTGCCACAGTCCCCAAGGACGGCCGCTCCTACTCACCAACACTCTTTGCCCAGACCGTGCGAGTTCTGAAGAAGATCAACAAGCCTGGCAACATGATAGTGTCTTTCAGTAACCTGGCTGAGAGGATCAAGGTGAGCACTGGAGGGAGATTAACATAAAAAAAAGAATGGAGGTGGTTCCCTGTGTCCTTTGCCCACTGTGTTTTGCTACATCTTTGCTGTGGAGCTGGACTTCTGGTAGTGGAACTTTGTCCGGGGCAGTTGGAAGGGTTCCCTGCCTGCATAGGTGTGTGAATGCTCCCTGGTTTTCAAAGAACAGGGAGGATGAGTCCCTCAAAGCCATGTGTGCTCCCCAGTCTCTTGCAGACCGGCAGCAGCAGGAAGAGGAGACATATGCAGATGCCTGCGATGAATTCCTGGATCCAATCATGAGCACTCTGATGTCAGACCCCGTGATCCTGCCCTCCTCCCGTGTCACTGTGGACCGATCAACTATAGCCCGACACCTCCTCAGGTGTGCCACACAGCCCTTGTACCTTGATACTTTTGGAGATCTATTTCACATATCCAGTGACTATTTCTAGCCTGCCTCCCTCTTTTATTTCTTTATCTCTAGCACCAGGAGTGTCCAAGTAATCTTGATGCTTTGTCTTTCAGCGATCAGACAGATCCTTTCAATCGGAGCCCTCTCACTATGGACCAGATCAGACCAAACGCAGAGCTAAAAGAGAAGATCCAGCGGTGGCTTGCGGAGAGGAAAAAGCAGAAGGAGGAGCTGGAGGACACACTAAACTAAAAAACAGGATCTCACCCCCAAACCTCCCATCACAGGCGAGATCACGGCCGTGCAGGGGTCATGGCTGGAGCTATCACCCTAATGACGACCACGTTTAGTGCATCGCCACCGCCTTCAGAGTCTTTCCTTGGACCTTCCCCGCCAGTCCTTGTTCTTTTTTTTTTTTTTCTTTCAAGAATCACTGTTTAATACTAAGACCTTCCACTGCACTACAGCTTTGAGCCTCTGCCTCGGGGAAAGACCACAGTCTCTTTGTGACCTGGTGCCCTGGCCCTCTATTACCTGTTTTGTGTTGGCCATGTTCTCTTCCAGCAACACCAAACACCTCCCTCTGTTCTGTGTTTAAACTGTAACCATCATTCACTTGGTGAAAGTGATGCCTGCAGCTGCTCCCAGGGCGGAATGTGGGGAGGGACAGAAGGGGGACATTTTGCCAACTTCTATGTGCCAGGGGTGTAGCAGGGTTTACTTCCCAAATGAGTGTTGGGAATGGTGGGCGTTGGGAATTAAACATAGAGATCATCTTACAGCTTGTGATGGAGGTCTGGCAGCGCCGGGAGCTGTAGAAAAGCCTCCTTGGGCTTGGTGCAGGGACCGGGGCGGTCCCCCGGCCGGAGCAGTACCAGCGCCGCGCGGGTCTCGAACTCGCAGATCCAGCGGCGCGCCCCGCCCCGCCCCGCCTCGCTCCGCCCCGCGCACGTGGTCCGGGGTCCTCGGTGTGGGCTGCCCGCGGCGAACGCCGGGCGCGGTGACCGGTGGTGACATTGAGCGCGCGCAGCGATGGCTAAGGCCGCACAGGGGCTCGTGCAGCGTCTCGTGCAGCGCGGGCCGGAGCTGATCGGGGGTGAGGGACGGGGACAGGGACGGGGGGAGCGAGGGAACGGGGAACGGGTATGGGATGGGCTGAAGGCAGCGGGAACGGGCCGGGGGGAGCGGAGGGGAATGGATGGGGAAGACGGCTGGGGGAAGCGGGGCCCTTTGGAAAATACTGTTCCTGTCCCGTCCCCCTCCCCGCAGCCGCCGTGACCTACTCGAAGCCGCGCTTGGCTACGTTCTGGTACTACGCCAAGGTGGAGCTGGCCCCGCCGACTCCCGCCGAGATCCCCCGGGCCATCGACAGCATGAAGGGCCTGGTCAGGGCCTTCCAGAGCGGGCGCCTGACGCAGCTCACCGTAAAGGTACCGGCGGGGGCGGAATGCGATGGTGCCGAGGGACAGTTCCACCGGGAGCCTCCCAGCCACCCAGAAAATGCTCTGCTCCTGCCTTGGGAAGCAGTGGAACTGTTGTCAATGACATCTGCAACTCAAGAATTTCAGGGCCCGAGAGTTAAAAGTGGTTTATTTTGTTGGCTTTACCTTAACTCTTCCCTGTCTGGACCAGGCTGTGATTGTTCCCCTCGGGTCCTGTCCTTATCTGTCCCAGGGAAGGGAGTATCTATCGACAGCTGAATCAGCCCAACCCTCAGCTGTGTCATCGGTTGGCCTTGAAATTACCATATTTCCCACATGTGTGGGCTAAGAAATGATCCTTGAAAGGGCTGTAAAAACCCAGGAACAACAGCTGACAGTGTATTGAATGTTGCAGAACGTTTCTGTGATGGGGCACGTTGAGGGGTGGCTGAACACAGCAAACACTCTGCTCTACTTCGGGTTTTTGCCTTGAGAACTGCTGGAGTCACAGCCCTGCTGGAGGGCATGGATGTGGCTGCAGGAGTGAGGGAAGAGCTGTTGCAGGAGCCTGGGATCTAACCAGTGGCTTTTTCCTTTCAGGAAGCATTGAGGAACGGCCTGGTGGCCACAGAGGTGCTGATGTGGTTTTACATCGGGGAGATCATCGGCAAGGGCGGCATCATCGGGTACAACGTGTGAACACTCACCTCAGCGATGCCAGAGGTGCCACGGTGCTGGGTCTGTAATGGGGTCTGTGACAATAAAGCCAGGAGCCCATATCAAGCTGTCGTGATCAAGCCTGTCCTGGGGCTGGTGGTGGTTGGGGGTGGGGATGGCTTCTCAGAGGGGTATGAAGGCCAGTCCCGAGGGTGCCAGAACTGCCTTGGTGACACCACTGTTGGTCATCACAGCTCTGCTCGCTCTGGGACACCCACTGTGCCCTGGCTGTGGCTCCAGGGGAGGCCTGAGAGCCTCGAATTCAAATAGAGACTGCAAAGGGAAATGTTCCATTTGTTCCTGAATGTATCTCCCATCAGCTAGCGGGAACCAAAACCAAACTCCAGTACTTTTTATGCTATCAAAAGCAATCTCCATGGGTTTATTCTATAGGGAATGTAGCAAAATAACAGGCAGCTCTGCTGGTTTGGTGTCTGACTGGTGGAGTGGAAGCCTGTGAAGGTAAGCAGAGCGTTGCTGCATATGTCACCTCAGCGCCCACTGGTCAATGGTTGAGCTGCCCAGGGTTCTACCACCTTGCTCATTGTCAGCCAGCTCTTCTAGGGGTCTGTACAAAGCCTGGTAAGTCACTTGTACTCTGACATGTTCAGAAAATAATTTGTAGGAGATCTCTGAAGCTAGCAGGCTGTTGGGATAGGATCTCAGTGATTTTACTGTCTTAGAAGATGGTTTTAGTCAGTAATGCCCCTTGTTGATGCTGTTGCTTTCTCGGCTGCTCTTTTGCTCCTCTGGGCCTTGTGTTGCTCACATCAATGATCCTGTGGGCCCCCAGTAACCCCGATGCCTCTGGGGTGACTGTGCCAGTAGCACATCATTTGCTCCACTGCCTGCAGCAGAACCAACCTTCTCAGCACATCATCCCAGCAGGAGGCCATGTGCACTCCTGACAAGGAGTGCAGGTGAGCTCACGTGCTTCAGACATGGTGACCAATAGGTTGGCATGGCATGGATGGAAAGCTTTTCTTTTTTTTTCTTTCTTTTCTTTTTTGTTGTAAAGAAGGGTTCCTGCCCCAGCAACTGTGGGTCAAAACTGGTCACAGGTCACCTCCAGGCCATAGGTGGGGGAACTGAGGCTCAATGAACTCCCCAGCTTCTGCCAGAGAGTCTGCAACAGTAGCAGCAAATGTACCTGAGCTTCCAGCCCCCTGCCTAGCCTGCATCCTGTCCTTGCTTCTCTGACCAGTCAGGCCAGGACACCATGACTGCCTGGCACGGCCCAGCAACAGCCCTGGACAGGCTCTTCTATACCTTCTGGGTGCTCCTAATATCTCCCTGTGCTGGGGCGGGCTTTGTGATTGCTCATTTCCCGCCGAGGAGGTGAGGTTTCCTCCCAAAGAGCCCCAGCAAATCTGACTAGGGTTGCAGCCACATGCTCTGGCTGAGCAGGGGTGAACGATGGCCTTCAAAACTGTCCCTTCCCAGGATATTTTTGCATGCCCAGCAGGTGAGTAAAACAAAGGAGGGGGAAAGAAACCCCAGAGGCCAACGAGGGGAATGGGCCAGGCAATGCTGTGGGCATCTGCAGTGTATGTTCCTTAGGAAGAGAGAGAGAGATCACACATAGGATTTAACATGTGAGCTTGACTGCAAGGAGGATTCTGGACCCAAGAGGCCCTCACTGAGAGCAAGGCTGTCTGATCTGGCTCCCCTCTCCCCTCCGACTCGTTACTGCCTGTGCATGCCCCTCTCAAGGCAGGTGCTGGTGGGCACTCGGGGAGCTGCAGCACACACTGGCACTGGGCTGACAAATGCTTTGGTGGGAGAATGGGATTAAACTCCACTAGTAAAGCATGGGAGAGGTCAGAAATGCTCCTGTTCCTTTCCCAGTCCCTAGAGAGACAGAAACCATCTAATTTTAGTTTTCCCTGAAAGTTCTTGGAAGAAGTCCCCCCCAGCCCTGCTGCCACTGCAGAACCCCAGGCAGAAGCAGCATCTGTGACCCCAAAGGGCTTCACCAGCTTGTCTGTCTTCTTTAAACCACGGTGTCTGGCTACCTCGGTCAGGGACAAACAGTCTTCCCCCTGCCCTTCGCTCCCTCCCTGCCCTCAGCTGATCAACTTGGGAGGAAAATGCGTATTTTATGTCCTCAAGCAGAGGGATTTACACCTGACCTGTGTGTTTGCAGTGCTGTTCTCAGGGAATACAGCGGGCACTTGTTGGATGTTAACCCTGTTCTCTCTGTGCTGTACACGGCGGGGTTGCCAGCCCGGTGCTATCGCCGTCACCTCCTTCCCGGGGGTGGCACCCAGCGGGGCGCGGAGCCTCAGGTAGGACACGGCCGGGGGCCGGGCGGGTAGGGCGGAGCCACCCGTCCCCGGTAGCACTGCTCGGGGCCGCGCTTCCCGCGCAGGAAGCGGCTTCTCCCGGGCCGGGCACCGGAGGGCCCTGGCGGCGCGAAGTCCTCGCGGGGGCTGCGGGCTTTGCCATGCCGGGCCCGGGGCCGCGCCCCGCGCCCAGCATACGGTCCGGCGCTATGCAGGGGGTCGGCGGCGCTGCCTATGCCGTATGCGCGGTCCCTGGAGCCGGCGGCTCGCTCCCCCTGGGCATCGTCGTCGAGGTTATGCGGGCTGCTTGCCGCCTGACTATACGTCAGGCAGATTCCGGGGCTCGCTTGCGAGGAGCCCCGCGCCTGCATAGCCCTGCGAGCTATGAGGGGCCGCGGCGGCCAGAGGCTGCGCTATCCAGGACGGAGGGTTGCGCTGGGGCTCGCGCCAGGGGCCCTGCATATCACCCAGCGTTATGCCGGGTTTGCACTGGTCAAGCATGGCTTATTCAGGTGCCCGGGCGGCGGGATGATGGAACCCCACAACCTGCATGGCACCAGCCGTTATGCAGCGCCTCCGCGGGCCGACGAGGCGCTATGCAGGGCGCGGGGCGCGGCCCGGCCCCGCTCTCTGGCTCGTCGCCTCTCAGTAAAGATGGCGCACAGCGGTCGGTGGCGCTTCCCCGCCCGGCCCGGCAGCGGCGGCTGGGGCCGCCGGGGCCCGGGGGGGTCCCGCCTACGGGTGCCGGCCGTGCACAGCCTGCGGCCCGCTGAGTCTGCGGCGGCG